>JNFU01000022.1:0-59101 GCA_010994365.1 Saccharomycopsis schoenii | reverse complement strand
ATCACTTGGTTTGTAGGGGTAACAGGAATAGGTTGTGTATACTCGTAAACAATAGAATCCTGTTGCTGCTGTATGACTTGATGTGTAGGAAGTGCGGCATTAGGTTGTGTATAAACATAAACAATGGAATTCTGTTGTTGAACAGGTTGTTGCTGCTCTTCTTGCGATTGGATTTGTTGTTGCAGTGATTGAACTACAGCGCTTTGTTTTTGAACCTGTGGTTGCTGTTCATATATGTAACTTTGTGGAACTGATGCGGCCGTGTTTTGTGGAATTTGTTGAGGAAATACACCCACATAAGAAGGTGCATGTGGCTCTACATACTGGGCCGGTTGCTGAGTTGCAATAGCTTGAGCAGTAGTTGGCTGATGTTGTGCTTCTTGGGCCGAATTCAAATCTTCGGCTGCTGCTGCCATTGAGGCTTTGATCACAGCCAAAGACTGAGAATATTCTGCTTGAGCTTTAGAATAAAGAGAAGCTGCTACCGCAGCAGAAGAAGCACTTTGGCCTGCTAAAAAATTTGATTTTTCAGCCTCAACAGCTGCACTAACTGAAGCTGCTGATTGAATGGAAGCATAATATTGACTAGCAGCGGCAGCAGCATTAGAAGCGACGGCTTCTGCAGCAGCCTTTGATTCAGATGCAACGGAATTGGCACTCGCGACAGCAGCAGCAGCTATGGAGGCTGCTTCAGCAGATGGATCATAATATCCACCATATCTGTTATTGCCATTATATCCATTACTATTAAGAGGAGCTTCAGTGATTGAAGTAGAGAACGTAACTGTCGTTGGAACCTCATATGTAGAAATAATAGTTGTACCTTTATCAGTCATAGTGTGCACACTAAGAATGTTGAATGCAGCAAGTCCAATTCCACCATATTGAAGAAACTTACCGATTGCATCGGGAGGAATAGTGAAATCCACGCCAGCAATATTAATAGCAGCACCGGTCTTTGATTTCCCTACATTGTTTATGTTCTCCACCAAATTGTATGCTTTTTGCTCACTTGGCGTTAACTTAATTTGTTGGCCATCTACATTAACTAGGTTAGCCTCTGCATCGCTAGGCTGCAGCAGTTGAGCAGGCAATTTTTCAATTGGTTCTTGTACTGCGTCAGAACTTGGTTTAGCTTTTTGTGGCTCTAAGCCAATTTCTGTGTTAGGCATAGCCTTTGAAGATTCTTCTTTAGGAGCAGCAATTTTTGATGTTGGCCGTGGCACATTGTCATAAACTGTTCCAAAGAAACTTTCTGCTTCGTATGTGTTCAAACCAGCTCCATCTGAAACCATACTAATACTATTGGTAGCAAATTCTTCAGCTGCAAGAGTACTACCAAACATATCTAAACTATCGAACTGGGTAGAAATTTCATTGGAAGATAAAGACAAAGAAACTGAGTAAATTCTTGATGTTGGATTTGCGGATAAAGCTGGCAAACTTTCTAAGGATATCAGTGAAATTTTACTCAAAGATTCCAAAGTTAGACTTAAATCTGTCCGCGTCATTAAATCAATAGATAATAAGCTCTCTTTGGAACCAGTAAGAGCTGCTAATGTTGCCGTATCAAGAGAAATAGTTGGTTTTGGTGCCGTAACTGTTATCAAAGTTGGCTTGGCAAGAGAAACAGTTGGCTTTGGTGCCGTAATTGTCATAAAAGCTGCCTCGGCAAGAGAAGCAGTTGGTTTTGGTGCCGTAATTGTCATCAAAGTTGGCTCGGCAAGAGGAGCAGTTGGTTTGGGTGCCGTAAGTGTTATCAAAGTTGGTTTTGCAATAGAAATGGTTGGAGGGGCTTTTAATGTAGTAGCGGCAGCTAAAGCAACCTCTGGTTTAAATGTTTTTGGCAATAAGTCTAGGTCTTTCGTAAACTGGTTTGCAGCAGGAACAGATAATTTAGGTGCTGCCACTTTTGCAGCAGCGTCATCTGCTGCCTTGGCAGCATTCTGAGCTGCCACGTTTGCTGCATTGGATGACGCTGACGATGAAAGGAATTTGGATACATAGGAAATTATACTTCCAAGGTAACTGCCTGTGGATGCTGAGGATGTGCTACTTTTAAGCTCAGAAGCAGCGTTTTCTGTGCTTTTGAGTGCGCTATCAGTTTTTAATAGGTTAGCACTAGTATCAGAAATTGCATTTGCAATTTCTAAACTGCTATCAGATACTAGCTTCTTGCTATCCAAGGATTTTATATTACTATTTTCAGAACTTGCTAAAGTTTCATTAATTATAAAATCAGATCCATCCATAACTGCTTTGGAAACCTGAGGTTGAACAAACTGATTGTAAAAGGTTCTGTTTGTTAAATTTTGAACCTCTTGATATATTAAATTATTAATTGCATCTTCGTTAATCATTGGTTGAACTATTGGGAATTCAGCATAATAATTATCAACTGCTTCGTCAGATGCAGTAGAGGTTTCTAAGTCTTTGCTGGCCGTTTCTGAAGCTTGGGTGACTTCAGAGGAATCAGATAAAATTGGGTTGTTATTTAAAAAATTATCAATGCTTGATGCGTTGGATTGATTTCCAACCTCTACCTCATCATCAGAAGATTCTGATAATTGGCATGAAGCTATTCTCAACAAACAAAATATGAAAATCACAAAATATTGGTGTGCACCATGCATTTTATTCCAAAAGTTGAGGGGAAACAAAGCTAAGCAAATCTATTATTTTCTTAAATAAGTGATTAATACGGTTTGGTTGGTAGAGCTATTTGATTTGATTTAGAGTAATTTCTTGATATTTAGAAAAAAAAAAGTTACAAAATGAAAAGTGAAAGGAATATGGAAGACTAGTTGTTGAAATCAGTGGAATTCCAAACCTTTAAAAAGTTTGATTATCTTATAGCTCATTCTCTGCATTAGCTTTTAATTGAGCCAAAGATATTAGGATTTAAAATCCATAAATAGTTGGCGTGTATCCATGCTGAAACTACTGTTTATTTTTAACATTCTTTCTTTAACTCACTGTGGTGCGAATTTCTTGCCAGTGCGTCAATGTTGGAATGCTAGACTTATAGGTAGTGCCGCACTTATGAAGCCTCAAGCTTGCATGCATAAATTTTCAACATGCAGATATATTGTAATAAAAAAAAACTAAAATAAAACATAACAATGATAATAATAATAAAAGGTGAAGAAAAAGAAAAATAAAGTAACTACTATTGTGTGACTCATTGCATTCACCTAACATATTAATTTTGAGAATGATTAATCAATCAACTTCAATTTGTTTATATATATTCAAAAAAATTGAAAAAATTATAAAAAAAAAATTTAGAAAAAAAAAATTACAATAAAAATGAGTAAGCTCAATCAGACACCAGCATTACGCTAGAAACGAGAACGTATTCCAAGCTTGTAACATTTAAAGTATATGGAGTAGTCACTGATGTCATAATATATGAAGAAGTAAAGTGTGATGTAATGTATTCAGTTACTTTTAGTCCACTGACAACATCCACAACTTCTTCTACAATGTAACCAGCGCCTACTACAGCATTTCCCAATTCAAGATAATAGTTTAATTTAAGATTCACCTCATCATTCCACCAGCTATCTTTTTGCGTTTGCACGCTTGAGGTGACTGTTGGCTCGCGAAAGCTTTGCGTATATAGCCCTATTTGTGATATGCTTTGTTGACTGATAGCTGTGTGCTGCGTTGCTACCCCAGTGTTCGTTACGAATCCAACTGATTGAAAGTCTGAAGGTTGACTGTTCTGAGATAAAATTGCCAAGTTACCAGCTTGTATACCTAATCTTGGGGTACTTGATTTCTTTGTTGGCTCTCCGGTTGAAGAGGTCTTTTTAATTGTAACCAGATCGATTGGCACTTCATCTGATACTCCATTTGATTGAATAGTAGTAGTTATATAAACTATAGGCTCTTTATTTTTGCTTTTTTCAAATAGTGTAGTAGTCTTCTGCAACTCTCCAGCAAAATTACTATTCTTTGTGACCGTAATGGGAAATATTTCATGTTGATTGGATATTTTGCTAATGACATGAGTTGGCTCTACTTTTAGTACTTGAGTAATAAGTTCTGGATTTGATGTAGGTTGTACATCCTTTGTAACCTTTATAACCTCAGATTTTGGCTCTAACGCGTTTGCTATTCTTTCAAGAGATATTGTCTTTACCAACTTTACGCTGTTAAGAGCAACGTAAGAATCACCTGTTAACTTAGCTTGAGCAACAGATACCGAAAATTTCTCTGGTTGTTTCATTGGTTGGATTTCTAATGCTTGTAACTTTGAACTGTCTATCGCTGCTGTTGCTAATTTATTAGATTGTAATGGAACGCTATTCTTTAGGGCTATATTTTGTCTGCTTGCACTATCGGTGGAAAAAATATTAGAGAAAAATAATCCTAAATCTCTCAAAGAATTGCTTAAACTCAGCAGACCCTGGCTTGAAGTTGATGTTGCTTCATTATTCATATCAGTAGATGGTTTATTATAAGAGTCAATTTTACTCAGTTCAATAGAAGTAAGTTCTTTATTAACATCGTTCCGTACTAAGTTATTAGCCAAATCACTCTTTGACTGAGAACTTAATGACAACGAATTTGATCTTTGTGACAACGAAACATAAGCACAATCACAGCTGTAAATAACTAAAACTATAATCAATACCCATCTGTGCCAGAGATCAAAAATATACATTCTTATAATTTTTGCAAGTTCGACAACTGAACAAACTGCACAAGTAATATTAAAATACTGCCGGTATAATATTGGGGAAATAAATCTGTTTCTAGACTTAAACGAAATCAAATCAATCAAACCACAAACCAAATCTAAAGAAAATAAAACACAAAAAATATGAGGAAAGAAACTATTGCAATTATAATTAACAAAAAAAAAAAAAACCAAAATGAACCCAAATAAAAATATAAAAAAAAATATACTCAATATAAATGAAAGAAATATACGTGAAGAAAGAAATGAAATTGTAGTTTTCCTAAAATTAAAATCAACAAAAATAAATAATTAATAAAAGAAATAAAAAGAAAGAAACCACGTAATTCACCAAAAAAATGGAAAAGCAAATCTTTTTATATTCATGGTGAATTTAATTTAGACCATGTATGTAAATTTATTTCAAAGGATATTGTGGTTATGCATGTTGAATTTTTTTGTTTTTCATTATGGTAATTATCTGTCTAGGACGCATGCTGCCGTTCTAAAATTATCCATAAAAACAAAAAATTATTGCAAAATACTCTCTAAGTGTCTGTTTTGTGCCGTGGCTTGTAAACAGTGGGTGATAAACTGGCTACATCCAATAGTTGATGAGGTGAAGCAGCAGTGTCAAACATTCGGGATTAACTATCGAACCCCTATACTGTCCCTTAAAGTTCATCATTACCAGATAAGCACATTATCGAATATAAGAAGTTGAGAGATTTTCTCCTATATTTTTTAGCCTGCACCCTGGTAATAAGTTTCTACCAATTGGATTTAATTTCAATAAATAATTTACAGATATTTTTAAAAAAATTACTTTATCACAATATCTAAATGTGTTGATAACTTCAATGCTAAACATACACTTCGTATATGCAATGTGTATCACGTGAAAATCAGCTACTATAATTTATAAAAGGAATATATATACTTCAGTTTTACATATTTTATTTTATACCTGGTATTAATGTGCCTTTTGCAAAAATAAATTTTCGTATGATGTGTGAAGAATTTCTATTTTGCCAAAATCATAATTATCGATTAATAGACATAGTTGCTTTTAGCTTCATTAATTAGTTATTTTCTATTTACCATTGGTGATTTGCTTGACTTTGTTGGAAAAGTCTCTAACTGTAATTTTACATTCAACATCATGACACAAATTTTTTACTGAATAGCTTTTATCAACTTTTTGTAGTAATTCTAATCCAGTGGAACTTTCTAGCATTTCAATGGGGACTTGGAAATCTCTCAAAGGTGTCTCATTTGAGATGATATCGTTGGGTAAAACGAAAGCAGCAACATTGAGAGATTTTGGATTTTGTTTACTTTCACCTACTATTAATTTAAAAAAATGTGTTGGTACAGCAATGTTTGGTGGATTTCCGATAACTTCGTAGACAACTCTGAATTTTCCATCTGGGAATTTCTTCGGTAAGTACAATGGACCTGTGATAACCCTTACACTATCGTATTTCTTAGTTAACTCTCTGACGAAACACTCAAGATGGCTCCAATAATCTCTGTTAAATCCGTCACCGATTTGAGGAGCAATATTGGTCAACGCAAAAGTTTCATTCATTGCCTGTTGATTGAATTTGGCATCTGCTGCAGGAGCTTGGTGACCCCTATCATAGCCAGATCTGAAATAATCTTTCAAGAAAGCACGGAACTTCAAAGGGATAGCAGTGTCTTCTTTGAAGGTAGAATATTTTCTATCTACTTTTTTGTTGGATTGAATAGATTCTTTGGTAAGATGTTCAAGAACCCAATATGGGTTTCTCTTTTGACGGTCATAGCAGGCAATAAATTCTTGGCTACTTCTTAAGTCATGAACAGGACCAGGAAATCCATACTTGAAAAACTCACTGGGATTAACAGGAACATCATTAACAGCAGGTATTCTGTTACTATTTGAAGAAGGAACAGGGAGCGTTTTCGTGTGAATGCCGGGTGTCTCGGTAGTCTCATTGTTGGCGCTACTTCCAAAAAGACCAAATAAAGCTAAAGCTGGAATGGCCTTAGCAGATTTCGGAATGTTCTTGAACATTGTCTGTTTTTTTGATACTAGTTGAAGTTCCTTGAATAGTTGTCCTTTGAGTAGGATCAAGATGTCATTTTAGCTAAGAGGCTATTTACGTTAAAAAAAATCAATCGTTACTTTTGAATGAAAAAAAATGAGCGCGAAAAAAAAAAGATCTATCAACAAATAAAATATTTTCAATATGCAAACAAAAGTTACTCTTATTTGTAAATTTTATATTTAAGAATTTTCAATGTTGAAGCTTATAGTTAGTTTACTTTGTATATTGATTTTAGAAAAACATCAGATGTTTTGAAAAGTGGAACTTATATATACTTCAACCGTCGATTCTTGTGCTTTCTTTGATGTGAGACATCAATTGAAGTATTATTAAAACACAATTCTTATATAAATATGAATGATTTTACTTATTAATTTTGTTTGCAAACCATATCAAATATGTCAGCAGATTTATTGCAAAACTGAATATGCAAATATATGGATCCTATTTACCTGTTGTTTTCTATAGAGGAGAACGAGGTTTCGCGCGGCAATTCTCTTTTCCATTTTTTCAACATGCACAACTCAAAGAAGAAAATGCCGTGTTACCTACTTTTTGCACCAAGAATCAAATAATATATATTCACACAAAAAGTATCATTAACTTACTTCAATTCTTTCTTTTTAAAAAAAAAAGAGTTTTGTTTCTTGTTTCAGCTTAAAGCTTTTATTTTTTGACCTTAGTCTGACATTGAAGGTTCTGATAATATTTTTCGAAGCTCTCTAAAAAACGATTGCAATCATATAAAAATGAAGTTCATAAGTGCAATCCTATTGATGATTCTAACACTAGCTCAAGCAGCTCCTATGAAACTAAGTACAGAATCACAGACAGTTGTCACAAGTACATTGGATATCCAAGATAAAAACATGCAACTTCAGGGAATATATAATCAGCAGACAATGATGAATCGTGGTAATCCTATCATGACTCTTCAGATGTTGAAGGATAATCAATCACTGAAGACTCTGTCACCACTTGCTCCGTCACCTAATGATGCAATAGTACCAGATACGCCAACTAAAACTATGGCCCCAGAAGCAGATGAGATGACCAAATGGAATAATAGAATGGAACAAGGTGGTATACTTGCTGGTATAATCGGAGTAGGAGAAACTGCTGTCAATGTGATTGCTAAGATTATACCAGACAATTTTAAAAATACCGTCATTGAAACAGTGTCAGATGTGACAGTAACAACAATAACACCTGTGACCAATATTGTCAAACACACAATCAGCGTCCTGCGTTAATTGGTTTCGTTCGTACTTTCCATATGTACTTTTCTTCTACTAGACTATTATTTTTGGGTTGTTATTTTTCCTTTTTTTTTTTTGAAATAAATAGTTAATAACTAATCAATAATGAATTATTTAAAATAGTAAATGATAGAAGTTATAAAATTGTTTAGAAGGATCAATTCTGAGTGAGAGCTGTTTTATATTAGCAGCATGTTTGCTAGAAAAATAAAGCTGAGATAGAGCATTCTCGCTAGAGAAAGAGATGAGCCCTGTAACCTGTTAAAGGGAATCTAAATAAGTCGCCCTTTTTTTTGTTCCGTGAAATCTCCAAAGATGGAGATAATCAATTTTGATTACAAAAAAAAAAAAGAAACAAAAAAAAGGTGGACCTATATGGGGACAATTAATTGATGAAATGATCGCAGCCAAAAGAAACCAGTATCAACATTTTCTTATATATCTTTTAATGATGTTCATCAGAAAACTCTTGTAAGCTTATTCACTCAATGTCTTCATCTTTTTAATTTCTAATTAGAATGGAAGTAATATGAAGCTAGGTAGAAGAATCAATACCATAGGTGCTGGCCTGTCTTGCAAAGTTGAACTATATAGAAATACCAGTAGAGGCAACTTTACTGCGGTGAAAGTGTTAAAATCCAAGAAAATAGCAAAAACTGAATACGAAAATGTAAAATATCTCCAAACTGAATGTTCCAATAAGAATAGTGACGATGAAAAATATTCAAGCAAACAATTCCTAATAAATATACAATATATAAGGAGTGAGTTTTCATTCAAGACTTTCAACAGAAAAACAGAACTTCTAATTACATATTATCCAGTGACACTTCTGGAATTTTTGAAAACTATTCCCAATATAGATGTGAAGGAGATATTATTCAAACAAATAGTTTTAGGTGTGAAATATATGCATGATAACAAGGTTTACCATCGAGATTTGAAAATCGATAATATTTGTTTGTCAGATACGGGAGTTATCAAGATTATTGATTTTGGTTCATCGATAAGGGTTTCTAATATTGAAGAGAGCTTCGAAAATTGCATTGGTTTGCATGGTACTGATCCATTTATTAGTCCTGATGCTTCTAATAATTTAAGATACAATGGACAGAAAAATGATCTTTGGGCGTTAGGGATAATCCTCTATATAATGGTTAATCGTGAAACTGGTATTAACAAATTAACTAATACCATTTACACTCATGATTCCAGATGTCTGAGTCCTGTTGGGTCTGCTTTATCTATTTCATCAGAATTGTCTACTAGGGGTACAAACAAAAAAAATGGTATGATTTCGTATCCTTGGACTAATTTCAAAGACTTTAAATATCTAGCATACAAGCTATTTCAAGATGAATTTGAGAAAAGATTAATAGAGAGAAAATTGACATATTTGGATTTTATTGAAAGTGTTGAAACTTCGCAATCTTTTAATGATGACCTAATTGATGAGTTTGTACAAGTTGCATTGCAAGTCGAAAACATTAGTAAAGTTTCCAACAAGAAATTTGAATTCTTAGTTCAACGCTACCTAGATGATCATAAAAAAATAAATTTGAAATTAAAAGAAGTGTTCCTTAAATGTCCAATAGATATAGGTTTTTACAATTTATTTCAAGTGACACCCGTAAAATATAGATTATTGTTATCACTGTTGTTGGCTATCAACCCTAAATTAAGATGCGAAAGCATTGATGAACCTTTTTGGAGAGTTTTTTTAGAGAAAAGTTGGTTAAAAAATGTGAGATCGTTTCCTGAAGTAACCAAAAGTAAACATCATGATATAATACACAATATTGTCAAACAAATATTTGATAAAAAGTTAAAAAAATTCGAGAGAAATTAGATTTTTTTTTGAAATCAATATTAATTTAATGGCTTGTTTTAGCTACTTGAATCATACGGAGGAGCACTTCCCTTTAATTGGTTTGGACTAGCTCTGCTAGCATGACAAAATATATGTAAAGTAATAAATTCAGAAGAAACTTGGCAACTAATGTATTCGGGCTTCCTATAAATTTAATTGTATATTTTCATAGTTTCCTTCTTGTTTAACAATAGTTGCCCGACTAAAAAAAAGTATTTGGTATTTATATTGTAACCTTTTATATGATATGATAGTTACTTGCTCCAAATACATTGATTAACATAATATATTACCTGTCAGTCAATTCATGGTAAATGCTACACAACATATCTCGTAAGTAAATTAGTACAGAAGTACAGAGTATCTTTAATTTAAATACTTTCTACAATCTTATCGTTGTATGACTACTGTGCTCACAAGCTCTAAGGAATATTTATCATAATATATAAAGAAAATTAAATCAAATTGCTGTGCGAATAAAAGTAAAATCTTAGAATAGTTAAGCTGTTTCGTTCAATTTGCACTGTTATCAGAAAAAGAAAAAAAGATATCTGGGGAAAGTGGCTAAAGATCTTCATCATACAAAATTAAATTGACCTTCATAATGTATAAAGATAATTATTCTGTTGCATCATACGCTTTATTTTCTCTAAGATATTGATCTTCTTCTTCTTCTTGCTTTTGTCCCTCTTCCTCTTCTGTATTGTTTTTGTCGTTACCATGAAGCTTCTTTGGAACAGAAACCTTAGTATTTCTTCCAAAAACGTAACCAGGATAAAATGGTGGTAAGAGAATAAAACAAGCAATTAACATTGTCATACCATCAAGACAGAACAAGTAATTTTCATGGGTAATTAAGAACCCGCTCCAGCCCTCAGCCAATTCAATAACTCTATAAATACATCTGGTGTAAATGGCTAGTGTTCCAAATAATATGACAAGAGGATAATATTTATAGAGTGGTTGAGCTCTGATATTGGCATATCTATCGTCAAAAATTTCTTCTTTGTGGCTGATATCCAAAACATTTTTCATAGAAACTGTTTTAATGCCCTCATTATCACAGAAGTATAATCCATAGTAGTACCAAATCCAAAAGAACATGAAAACGGACATGGTGAACACTTGAAAGGCTAACCCGGCAACCATAATATGAGTACCAGTTTCAGTACTATCATTATCAGTTAAGGCAACCCCAGCAATACCACCACCAGCTGCCTGCAAGACTAAACTAATAATATCTGCGGTAATAAACATGTATGAGTATGCCATTGGAGGGAAAAAACTGTATTTCGGTGTCAATATCACAATATTTTTAGCAAATAAGTAATAGTAAGCACCCATTATAAAACAAGGTGCGATAGTCAAACAAATAATTTGAGCCAAGAAATCATTTTCATTATTTGGAGAGCCATTTGCAAGCGATCTAGCTAAATACCCTATGAATTCCAAAGCTAAGCCGCCAAAGAATGCAATCCCAAAGAAACGCTGCTTATAAAAGATACCCAAAACAAAATGGGCAATTAATAACAACCCAAAGAACGCAGTGAAAACGGCATTACCACCAAGACTAGGAATGAAATTATAAAAAGTATTGTCTTGTTCATAAAGAGAAACAAACTCACTAGCAATCTCAGGATTGTCTGTTATGGCAATTACCTGCGAATATACCGATGACGGGGAGTAGGTTGCAGAAGGGTTAAGGGAAAGCAACGTTGTGATAGGATCCAACTCAGGAGGAAAGGTTATTGACATTTTAAGTTATTATATTTTCGTTTTACTTATACTTTATTGAATCGGATAAAATCGGATAATTTTAAATATTAGAAAGGATTTGGAAGAAAAAGTAACAAGCCAGTAAAAAAAACACCAAAAAGTAACGATCGTGATAGGTATAACAAAGATGTGATGAGACTTTCCAGTATATATGATGACTATCCACGCTATATTAATATTTTCTCAAAAAAAATTTATTACTATTGACTTTCTAGGTATTAGTAAATTTCTTCTTTTTTTGCAGCTGGACAATTCCTCACTTATCTATTTTCCTACATAAATCCGTTTTTTCAGCCTATAGGTTCGCAGCACCGAGGTGAGAATTATATACTTTTTTATTTCCGATATAAAGCCGGGTTTCTACATGCATAGTTCCGAAAAAACAAGCTTAAGCGCTTTGTAATATCCAAGAGTCTTTTTTTTACTGTAGCTTACTGCACATCTCCGCAACAGTTTAATTTTTTGGCGAATTCGCGGATATCAAAAAGCTTGTCCAGAAAAACAAAGGATACCTTAGTCACAGATTCATACAAGCTTGGCGTTATTATATGTATTTGTCATAGGTATCCTTTCCATCATTATATCTCGTATATATTTAAAATGTGCTAATATATTCAATATATAGGATTTCTACTAGAGAATACTCTTTGTTTTGTGATGAAATTTTGCTTATTTTCGAGCTAAACCATACAGCTTTTCTTGAAACTGCTGGTGATATTATCTTTTCTAATGTGCTCACCCATAGGAAATTGCATTCTGTTTTAAGGCTCTTAGGTGTAACATAGCCATAATGCTATTTTTTAGCTAAACTAGATTGGGTAGCATTTCATATTCATCCCCTGTAAACTATTCACCCTCAATCATCAACGCGTGAGTTGACAAGGTCTTATTTATTCGCTGACAAATCTAACTTTTCAGAACACTCAAATGTATTACATATAAAGGTGCCATTTGTTTTGAAATTAGCCCATTTCAAGATATGGATTCTGACTTATCGTTTTTTTTTGTTTAAGGCTTCACTTTTGTCTTCATTGGTGGGATTATGGTGAATTTAGAATTATCTGAATTACATCCTGCCTTATCCTTCTATGTTCCCTCATCTTGATTGTCTGCATCTACGTTCAGCAAGTTTACTACAACGTACAATCATTTCTACTTTTCAAGTTTCTATCAGGCAAAATCTTTTGGCCAATCTTAGAATACTTAACCTCTTTTTTTGGAAAAGTAATATGTGCTTTAGCGTTCTTTTGATCTCATCATACAGCTTGCAAAAATTTTTAACCGTTTTATTTGTCGGCGATGAGATTGAAAGTATTTTGTATATGGGTTTTTAAATATTTTATTTAATTTTTTAACAAATTTCTTTAATTGATTATAGAGTATATCCTTTGTAAGTGAGATGAAATATTTTTGAAGTGAATTCGATTGAATGAAGGACAGAAGTATATGGAAAATAATGGAAAGAACCGTTGTGTAGATTTGTAACTTTGGTTTGGCACAATCAAGTTACAGGGGCTGCAGAGTTCCTGAATATATTTGTTCTCAGGAATTTCCTTAGTATTTTAAAAAAAAAATCCTTTTTTTAATGTAATTAGCATTTTAAACGTGAAACATATTAAAAGAAAGGCGTTACAAATTCACAAAATTGCAAAGTCTATATTAAGAGTATATTAAGAGTATATGCAGAGAACAGTATATTCTGATTTTGTGAGTGAAATATTAGCTTTGTGGGATTGATAAAATGATATGATAAAAGATCGTCTGGGATGCAATTTTTTATTTGTTAATCAAACAATAGAAATATCTGAATTATCCGCATACTTAGCCTGTGCAATCTTCACAACAGCATCAGTCAAATCGTAGTGAACATAGGCACTTCTCAAAAAATTGTCACCTAAAATGAATGACTTGGCTCCATTTTTTTCTAAATTTATTCTGCAAATAGCATTATTGGAACTGTCTTTGACTGCATTACCAGATAAGTCACTTAAAGTTTCAAGAATTTCGTTGAATGGAACCTTAATTGTGGCGTCTTTATCGAAGTCGAAATTAAGTGTGGTATTCATATATTTGTTGCACCGCGTGACGTATCCAATAGTGTCATCGATCTTAACACCGATGATATCCATGAAAGTGTCGTAAATATCACTAGGAAGATGGATCACGGTGGTACCGGTATCCAAAAGTGCAGGGTATTCTACGTTCATTTTATAGTTAATATTTACACCACCCATGTTTTTCATACACACAAAAAATGCTGATGGTTTTTCTACTTTATGGAGTGCATCATCGAGCATCAATATTGGCAAAGATACTAAATCACCACTGTATTTGGATTTATCAATTGCACCAAATAATATTTCGCCATTTTGGTCACCTTGTGTGTTTAAATAAATTGAGTATGCCACTTTCGAGGTGTATCCATTTGTAAACATCTCAACAGGTAGATTCTCATATCCATTTGTTTCTTTTCCATCTTCATCTGCCACAAAACCAATACCAAGAATTCCACCTGATGTATGGCCTGTTTTTGTAACTGCACCAAATCTCATGGATGTTACGTCGTAAACTCCATTGCCCATATAAATCTCGTCTGTGGCCCAATAACCTTCGGCTTTATCACCACTGGCGTATACTATTTCAAATTCGTCATCTGTTTTTTTAAAACTGGAAGACTCTGAGTACTTATATTCTAAACTGCTGTCAATATTGGCATCTGTTAATGGAACCCATAAATCGGAAGAACCAGTATCTAATTCGATGTTAATATTCTGTTTTTTGCTACCAATTTCAAGTGAAATCTTATATGTAACAGTATGCTCCAGCTCATAGTAATAATTTGTCGAACTATTTGATGATTGGTATTTGGTATTACCAAAATGATTGTTAACTGTAGATAAGAAGTTTTCGGGGTTTACTTGAACTTTAAATTTACCGCTGGTTCTTAGTAGTTTTATTGGAGTTGGTGCTGTTTTATCCTTAGAGCGTTTTATCGGATATGAACTCACAGCAGTTAATAGGATTATCGTGAGGAAAGCTTTAAGGTATACCATTAGCTAGAGAACATTTATATTATTGTTTGTATTGTTATATATATATTGATCCCCAAGAAAATGCAAAGAAGTTGAAAAATGAAAGCATCTCCAATCATATTTATACCATCATTTTCATTGTTAAAGAAAATCCTTTTTTTTTTGTTTTTACATCTAGAGAGATCTACAAATTTTAGAAATTCCCTTAGCAATTAGTGGCAGCCAGCTGGCGTAAAACTGTATTTGATTTTCAATTTTTCTGGCACATTACCTAATCGGAATTTGCATGTTACCAAATCTTTGACATTTTTTTTGATTGTGCATAGATTTCTTATTATGGGGACATGCGCAACATACACTAATTTTTCGAACTGAAAAAAAATTAGAATCACGCATCAGACCTGAATAATAAACTTTAAGCTAAGCACAATCCACTCCATATACTAAAAATAGAATCTACCCCGTATGATGGTACTATAAAAATAGCAGCCAATTTTCCAATCTTTTTCCACTTGCTTTCATTTCATCTAAATTATAAAATGCCAACAGCTGATTAGAATCGAGGATATACCTATATTCCAACCACCCTGTATATATATATATATATATATACGAATCAAATTACTTTCCAAGTGTCTGCAAGTGTTTTTTTTTTCTGTTTTATTGTCTATTCTATTCTATCATTCTATATTGTCTATCAAGTGTAAAAAAAAAATTAAATACGAGTAAAAACTTATCAAAAAAATTGTTGGCGTAACATGTTAGCTTAGTGTCTTAACACTAAACAATAGCAATATCATGTACATCAGTGTACCTGGCTTGTGCAATCTTGATAACTTTATTAGTTAGATCATAATGCACATAAGCACTTCTCAAAAAATTATCACCCAAGATAAACTCATTTGCACCACTTTTGTTCAATGCAATTCTGCAAAGATCATTGTCGTCACTATCTTTAACTGGGGTTCCATTAACATCATTCAAAGTCTCAAGAATCTCACTGAAGGGAACCTTGATATTGATTCCGCTGAATCCAAATTCAACAAATTTTTTATTGACTCTTCCACATTGGGTCGCATACCCTACATTATCATTAATCTTCACACCTATGGAGCTCATAAATGTGTCATAAATTTCTTCAGGAAGCATTGTAAGAGTAGTACCTGTATCAAAAAGTGCTGGATAGCTAGTGTTTATTTCAAAATCGATTTCTTCGATACTCAATCGTTCCGCAGAAACAAAGAAGGCAGTGGCCCTTTTTGTTGGTTTAAGAGCATCATCTATCATCAAGATCGGTAAAGATACCAAATCACCAGTATACTTAGCTTTATCAATAGCTCCAAATAAAATTTCACCGTCTTGATCATTTTGGGTATTTAAATAAATGGAGTATGCTACTTTTGAAGTGTATTCATTGCTGAAAATCTTGACAGGTAGGTTGGCATCACTATCTTTAATATTCTGACTATCGTTCATGTCGGACACAAAGCCAATACCGAGAACACCACCCAGTGAATGAGTTGTCAGTGTCACTGCACCAAATTTCATAGTTGGGATATTGTATGCACCATCACCTAATGAAAATTTATCAGTGGCCCATTTACCTTGAGATTTCTTGCCACTGCCATAAGATATAAGATATTTTTCATTTAAGCTTTCAAATGTTGAAGACTTGGAATTTTCAAAGATGAATTCTGAATTTACATTGCATTGTTCTATAGGAACCCATAAATTGTAGGAACCCGTATCTAGCTCTATATCCATTTTTTGCCCGCTTGAACCGATGGTCAACAGAAGTTTATAAGTTAACGTATGCTCCGATTCAAAAAGCACGAAGTTTGTCTCTGTGCTGCTGGATATGACTGGGGCGCTTTTATTATTGTAATGATCCATAATTGACAAAAATGATGCATAATCGACACTGACTGTACTTTTCAAACTTGAACGTTTCAACTGTAATGGAGTTGGGCTGCTAGCTATTATTGTGCTGTTAATGTTGTTGCTGCTAGGAAGGGGAAGCGCATTGGTGAACGAAATCAAGAAAAGTATGCAAGGAAAGTAAAGCATTTTCTTCTTTAATAAGGGTTTATACTTGTTAGTAAATCCGACCTTTTATAATAGAAAGAACACTCTTTTTCTATCAACATGATCAAATATGAATGGATGACAGGGTCTACTTATATATGTCTGTTGCTGCCCACCTTCCCTAGTTTATTAAGAATAATAAGTATCCTCAATGTGGGTCTAAGAAACATTCCAAGAAATTTTTGAAAATTGATGCTAAGCAGGTAGAAGATATATCACAATAGTATAGAGTAATAACAATGGACGGGGTCTATTATTTTCACACCTCAGTTGTTGCCTAAAAAAGCGCATATGCAATGTTGGTTAATTTTTTGGTGTGTTTGAAGTATCTCCATGTATTATAATTTTATGCAGGATCCTACTGAAGTGTGGAACAAAAATCTATTATGCCAAACTCACATCCTTACACTATTTAACCAGTAACTCATTATGGTTATAGTACTCTTCATTTTTTTCTTTGGTTATGCAGTTTTCAACCAATAAGTTTCCTGCTTTTTCAAATCGAATTGTTAGACAAACGAAAAACAAAAACAAAAAAAATTTTCTCTGCGCTTTGTGCAATTTTGTAGTATCACGAAAGAAGATACGAGATTAAATATGTATTGATAGATTCTGCATCACTTATGTGTATTACTTGACTACTTCCAACAGATACCAAACTTTACTCGCTTATTCTCTTAGACATATATTTAACGTAGCCAAAGAAGAATGCCAGAACACACAAGAGCCCCACACGTCTCCTTTGACAGCATCGACTATACCAACAGTGAGCAATTGCACCAAGCTCAAGATTCCATGATCAGAGAACAATGGGTTAGAGTAAGTGCCTTGAAGACCGTGAGAAGAGCTTTGGAAAAGTGCTATAAGGTCTCTGGTGTTAACCATTATGAAGACTGCAAGCCATTGGCCGAAAAATACATGCAAATGTTACCTGATCACAGAATCAGTGGTTACATGGGTTACCAAAAGAATGATCCAAGTAAATAAGCATGTGGTCTGAGCTAAATCCAGCTTTCTACAATTACCTAATACTCAAATATCAATAGAAAACAATATTATTATGGAAGCTTTGTTTTATCCTTTCCTGCCCTTAGTTGTCACACACACCCTATATTTTTATATGTGAGCTCATTCAGAAGAGATGCACCTTTTGTACTGGTAGTTGATCAGTTGAACTTCAACAGGACTGATGTTCTATCACTTCAAGCTATCACGCAACAACAACAACAACAATAACATGATGAGTTAAGTCTCTACAAGCACTGTTGACTTCCATAATAGTGATACTTATACTTGGTTTTCTAAGTGGCTTTTTGATGACATACACATACTATTTATATCTGCCATTCCGGGATATAGATGTAAGAAGATTCAGCAACAAGTTAGAACAAAACCAAAACAAATGATTGTCAATTATATACAGCCCAGCGAAAATGAACTTCCCGTTCCTTCTTTAAATCAGGACATATACACACCAGGAAGGCTATCCACGCGCTCATCCTATACATATTTACAAACGTAAATTCTAATTTACTCCTTTAACTTTATCTATTTACCATAAATATATTGCATGACTTAATTTCTACTGAATTGTAAGCTTAGCATGGGTGTATTTGCCCCATAGTTTGAAATTGCGTTTAAGCACATTCCTTTCTGAAGTTTTGATTGGGAGCCCGGGATATATATTCTGTTTCATTCTTCGAACTTAATATTTGACCACGCACTTCAATATTCTTTTTTTTTTTTCTTTTTTTTTATTTGCAGAACAAAGAAATATTTCACAATGCTCATTAGATTTGGTTCAAGACATATATGTTGAATCTTGATCAGCTGATTGATTCTCTCTATAACAAAAAACTACCTTTCCAAATAAAAGAAAAACAGAAAGTACTGGTTGTGTGTTTCCTTCAAATATATCTGACTGGCTGATTAGGAGATAGAGAATTTCGAAGAAAAAAAAAAAGAAAGAAAGTAGCCCAACATCATGTCTTCTTCTTCCACCTCGTCGAAGAGCCAAAGTTCTATCCTGCTAGTTACTATCAATGGTAAATATGTGGCTGTAGCTCATACAGTCTGTGCATTTCTTGCTTTCTTTACTGCCTTAATCATCGGTTGTTATTTGCATTATCACAAGATTATCGAAAATGAACATTATGGATACCCTCACGAATGGTTCCCGAGCGTGAGTGCAACGATTGGTGACAGATATCCTGAGAGAAATGTCTTCCAGATTTTGATTGCGTTGACTGCAACTCCAAGATTTTTGTTATTGTTTTTGGTTTACTTGAGATTACATAAACAAAACTCTAAATTGCCTTTATGGGGGCTCATAGTTGGTATTATGAGAACTTTCACTTGTGGTGGTTGGGTCTATGTTACTTCCACTGATGATCACGACTTTCATGATGTCGCAATGATTGGTTACATTATCTTAACCATTCCTTGGTATGTAATAACCGTTAAACTAACTGATAAGGATTCTAAGTTACGTTTCTACAGAACTGTTACTGGTATTTCTTTTTTTGCCATGCTAATTCCTTTAATTTACTTGTTCATTCAGCATAAGGTTCATAGAATTGCAGGCGCTTATTCTTACTATGCCTATTGTGAATGGAGTTTGATCATACTTGATGTTTTCTTTGATTCTTGGAATATAATTGATTTGGAAAGCTTGGAGATTGATTTCTCTCCAAGTGACAACAGTTTGAAAGTTCAATTCTACAAAACCGTGTCTTTAAATAATGAATTGAATCCTATTGCTAAGGAAATTGAAGTTGCTACAAATTTAGATAAATCCATTTCGAGAATCGATAAATACAGTAAACTTACCGCATTTGAATATAAGCTTTACAATTATCCGTCATTATTCGTGCAAGTCATTAACTCATTTATTTTCTGGACTAATGTTACCGGTTTATTGGCCATGATTTGGTATTTCCCATTATGGAACATGGGAATTTCTGGTTTTGAAGTCTGCATTATTAGTGTCTCAGTTTTTCCGATTTTTTTGACTATTCCATATATTAGAAACAAGATGGCTAAATATCCACAAGTTACCAGATTTTTTGCAGTAGTTTTTGGCATTGGTGCATACTTAATTGATACTCCAGAATATAGATTAGTTTCGAGTTCTATTGGTACCGGTTTCTCTGCCATATCTACCGCTAATGAATTCTGGTACATCAATTTAATCAATGAAGCTGATAAACAATCCAAAGATACTATCAATCCAGACTATATTTTATCAAAAACCGTTACGTTATCTTACGGGACATTATTCTCAATTGGTTTATTGTTATCATCTATTGTCAAATTTGCATTTTTCACAAACAATCCAATCTGGCCAATCATGCATAAAGAAAATGGCGGTTGGAATAATACAGGTATCATAATTGGTTGTATTGCTGCATGTTTCACTCCGAATTATGCTCATTTTTACCAATCATTAAATATGAACACACAAGCTTCAACCACTGTGAAAGTTGCAACTAAGCGTGAATCATTAGTATTATCATCAGTATCCTTCGGCTGTATGATTTTCCTCATGCATGCTCTTTTAACTGATTCTTCAACTATTATTTCATGGGTTTGGGATGGATATCCAGTCCATGGTCCTCTTGCTGTTCCTCATGGCGCCATTTCCTTGTCGATTTTTGCTGTTGGTATCTTCCAGGGTTATTCCACTGAAAGATGTGTGTTGACCAGTTTTAAATATTATAGCTTTTCTGTAATTGGTTTCGTTTTATTATTGAATTTCCATGGTTGGATCGGTTACATTGGTGGATTATTACTTACCTTCTATTTAGCATCTATTTGTCCAATATTTTTTGAAAATGTGTCTAGATTTAATCCAGGATTATCATTTACCCTTGGTTTCTTTATTCATATTGTTTTGATGTTGGCTAGCGTTTGGATTGTTGCTTATGCATTTGTCCCAGGTGGTCCATTATTAAGAGAGAGAACGGATATTGTTTATGGAATCCCTGTCTTATTACTTTCATTGGGTGTCTATAATGCTCAGCAATACGAAATTGGCAAAAATAGTGAAGAAAATGAAAAATCTAACACAAACAAGAAATCTGATAATGAAGTGTCAATGAGCGTTCTCTTTAATAAACTCAATTATATTCAAATGAAATTTAGAAGAATTTTGTTGATATTGACGGTTTTATCAGCTATAATTGCATTTCTCAGATTCCCATTTGAAGATCCAAAACCATTCAATCCGGAAACCAAAAGTTTTACTGCAGGCATCTGGACAGTTCATTTTGCATTAGATAATGATCTTTGGGCAAGTGAAGACCGTATGCGTGATTTAATGAGTGATTTAGAGGTAGATATTATGGGTATGTTAGAAACAGATACACAAAGAATTGTGATGGGCAATAGAGACATGACTCAGAAAATTGCACATGATTTAGGGTATTACACAGATTACGGTCCAGGACCAAACAAACACACTTGGGGTTGTATTTTGTTCTCAAAGTTCCCAATTATTAATTCCACACACCATTTGCTTCCATCTCCGGTTGGAGAGTTGGCTCCTGCTATCCACGCTACTTTGGATATCTATGGTGAATATGTTGATATTGTAGTTTTCCATTCTGGTCAAGAAGAAGATGAAGAAGATCGTAGATTACAAACTTTATATTTGAGTGAATTAATGGGATCTACTACAAACCCTACCATTTTATTAAGTTATTTGGTCACTGAACCGTTAACTGGTAATTATAACACATACGTTTCTGATAAATCTAAGATGCATGACATTGATCCAAGTGATGATGATAGATGGTGTGAATACATTCTTTTCAAGAAAATTCACAGAATAGGCTATGCTAGAATCTCAAGAGGCACTATTACTGATACTGAAGTCCAGGTCGGTAAGTTTCAATTGGCTGGTAAAGCTGAAAAAGAAGATGAGTCATTGTTATATACTAACAAGAGAATCAAAGAAGGAGATGTCCCAGAAAACTTAAGATTCCCTAAAATATTTTACGGTGATGGTGTTAGAGGTCATAGATATCATGTCTTTGATGAACCACGTTATTTCAGTTGAAGAAGTATAAAGAAACTTTAGCAATGGCAGATAGCTGTTCAAATAATTAATAACTAAATTTTTTCAGTTAATAAATACATAAACGAATTTTAAAATTGTAACTAATAAGTTTTACATTATGCTGAATTATAATTTAATTAAATTAATTACTATTATACATGAACTTTACTGTACATTAACAGAAATCAATCAATCTGCCGTCCATTCCCAGGTTTTTCTAATATCACCATAGATTTCACTTCTTTGGGTACGGACAAAAGTATTAGACTCCACTAGTTTACTAATTTTTTCCCACTTACGATTTTTAGTACGTTTGTCATTGGATAAGAGTTGATCTCGTAAAACAATATTATCCAAAAATGAATTAATCTTTCCAGATGAATCTTGTTCAGCTAAAGATCTTTGCTTTTTCAATTTTTCAATTATAATCTTGGAGACCTTTTGAATTTCTCTTTTCTTTTCAACTTCTTTCATTATTTTCAGATAAACGTACCTGCAAGTACTGAGGAATAATACAAATATAAATACTTGCTTTCTGTATTTAATGACTAATGTGTTGATAATGGTCTTCGTACGACAGTAAGGGTTGAGGTACTTAAGGGATGTCGAGCGAAAGCCTTTCTTTTGGACTTTCTCTTCAGGATCTTCGTCATTGGAGGAGCCTCTGGAATTTGATATTTCGGAATAGAACTATAGAGTGAAATGTTAGTAAAAATGATACGTTTAGATATTTTAATATTATTTAATAATAAATTTAAATAACTTGCCTTACCGTTATAATATCATCAGTAGCTTCAAGTTGCTCTTGAACTTTACTCCAGATTTCTTCAAATTCTTCGACAGAAACATCTACTGATCTGGTCTCAAATAATATATCATGGATATCTTCTAGAGGAAGTCCAGCTTGTAAATCGGTACCTATTCCACATTCAAAATTGGTGTTTCTTTGTCTTAAAATATTTAATGCAAGATGGGTCATACTTTCAATTCTTCTCTTTCTTCTAATATCCGGAATACACTTTTTACCAGAGATCCAATAGTTAAAAGGCTTAACTTCCAAGTATCCTTCATGGCAACTAATATCAAAAAATGGATGGCAAATAGCATTCTCTGGGCATTCTATACATTCTGGTGATACGTATTTGCTTAATAAATCCTCAACATTTGCAATATACATATTATTATCTGGGTTTGGGAAAACGTTATAATTACTAAGAGAATAGCCACAGTATCCAACATAGATGCGTTTCTGCATATACCAATAACCAAAAATGGAAAACAGGACAACCATGATGAAAATAGAAAAGTATTTCAAATATGAGAAAAAACTAGATTTTGAAGAAAAATTACGAAGGTTTTCTTTAGGTTTTCCTTCCTCCTCAACATTGAATTCATCTTCTTCATTGTCTTCGGTTTCTGCATTTTCGTTCTTGACTTTAACACCTTCAGGGTTGAAAGAAGCTACCAGAGAAGTTTGACCAATAGGTTCTTGTTTTTGTAGTAGAGGTAATTCAACATCAGCATCTCTATGAGAGTCAAGCTTCAATTCATTATCATTATTATTATCAAGAAGCTTCTCATCATCATGATTAAGAGGTATAACTTTGGCAATCTTTCCTAAGCTACTGTCATATTTTTCCTCTTGTTGCTCCTTTTCAACAGATGGCAGAGTTAATTTTGAAAGCATAGACTGGCCAATGATATTATCCCCATTCTCTTTTTTAATTTGCTTAGCGGAGATCCCTGTTGCTTCATGTCGCAGTTGCTGTTGCTGCTGCTGTTGTGGGTGTGCTTTAAGAGGAGTGTTATGAATAGACTTTCTCACTCTTGTAGGAGAGCCTTCGAAATTGATGTCTGAACTCTGTTCATTTTGCAAACCCTTTTCATCATCGTTGAAAACTATTGGAGTCGAAGACGGATCAAATGTCTTCTTTGGTTTCTTACCCTGAATTGTTATACCTAATTGCTTAGCCAACTCATCGGAATCAATAACGCTTGAATTATCATATTTCACCTTAGTTGAAGATGATCCACCTTTTGCGACTTTAGTATCAGAGATTGAGTCTGACCTTTCCTTATGTGGTGTAACAGTTTGATGTTTCTTCTTTTTAGTATTTGAACCAAGAATTTCTTTGAGATTATGTCTCAAGCTTTTTTGAGGAGATTTCAAGATTTGGGTGCTATCTTTTAGATTGTTATTAATCAATTTTTCGAAATCTTCGGAAGTATCCATGTCTGAACCACTCAAATCAAAGAAATTTCCTGCACTTACGGTATTAGTCTTTGATTTTTTTTTACTGGCTGAATTTGAACTGCGGGATCTTGTAGCTCTTACTAAATTATTATCTTCTAAATCATTATCTTCTTGTTCCATTGCAGTGGATGATCTTTTCTTTGATCTCTTTTTGTCCTGTTGAAAACTGTTGTTTGACGTGAAGCTTTTCTCTTCATCTTCGCCAATACTGCCTTTCTTCATGGATTTCTTAGAGTCCTTCAGTTTAGTGGAGGAAGATTTCTTGTTCTTTTTTGAAGATGGCTCGTCTTCAGCAGTATCGGTAAGATCAGGCGTATTAGATTTCTTTTTACCGGACGAACCTTTCTTAGTCAGTTTCTTCTTACCATGTTTAGCGTGTTCTTCATCCTCATCAACAGATACAGTAGCATCGAAAATAGGCTTAACAGAATTTCCATTTTCATTTTTTAACTGGTCTAGTAATTTCTCAGAATGTGGAGCAACTTCGTTTTCAAAAATTTCAACAAGCTGTGCCTTTTTTGCACTTGTAGGAAAGTAGATATCATGAAAGATAAAAATCTTTTTAAGCTGATTGACTTTCAATATATTTGGGTTAAAATCTTTTTGTAAATATGACGAATCACTATCCATTCTTTTGCTTTTTGTTTTGTCTGGTATGAGATTATGTTTATTGTTTATTCTGGTATTGCCAAACACAGCAATAATTCTAATTTAGTCAAGATCAACTATATTTGAGTTATCTTTTATTCGGCTGATAGTAAATTGCTTTTGCTTTTGAGATGCCAGTGGCTGACTTGTTGTTTTGTAAATCTCATTGTTTTCAATATTTGTTTGTTGTTTTTCAAAATAAGCGCTGCGTTCTTCAATTTTCTTTTGGTGGTACGCCAAAAATTACTAAACTTCTTTTAAGTGAGAAAAACAATTCTGGTGGGCTAAAAAAAATGAAGAGTCTCTTATTATGCGCATAATAAATCAGTGAGTAATTTTATTTTCAACATGCAAGTGAATGATGGTTCATTTGTTACTGTGATTGTTTTCAAGGCGACTACAGATGAGGATTATTAGAACACTTTAAAAATGTGAATAGCTAGAAAATACTTTTTTTCTCTGTTCTGTTGAATTTAATGAATTGTCTTATCGGAGCAAGATCTAGATCCTTACATATTGTGGGGCTGTCGATAATTCTTGCGCTGCTACATTGAAGAACTCCTGAAAGATAAACTGTCAGAACTTGGTTTCTTCTCTTATATTTCATCAATTGACTTGTAATTTATTTTATCTATTTACAGGGCTTGCTCAGAGACTATCCCACTTCAATAATTCACATCGTGGATCTAGGAATAAAACCATAGTAGTTATGTAGTACATCTGTGCCATTTGCGCCTGCCAGGGTCTTGAAGTATGCCACCACGGAGCTCCCGCTTTGGAAGCATCTAAGTCCGCCCGTTACTTCTTCCAAGGGTATTCAACGTATGCATCTTTTCTCTTCCATATCACCTTTCTTTTTCCGGTGCTAACATGGGTGACGCCGACTTGTTCACAGTACTGTTTTTTGAAGCCTCTAATAAACCTAGGGTCCCACAATTCAGATCCGATGCCCAAATCCTTACAGCATCTCATCAAAGCATTACTCTTGCAACCTTCGGTGGCGGTGGGAATACCCTGCTCATTGAAATAGTCCTGCTCGCCGCGAGCCACAGATATGAGCTTACCCATGACCACAAGGGCATATTCTCTGGTGATGAGCTTTGGGGTCACGATGGTGGCACCGCGGGGAATCAAGCCCCAGCTGCCAGGGCCAAGAGATTTGTTGAGGATTCTTCTGTATTTGATCTCCGGTAAGTATATGAGTCCATCGGGCTTGATCTCAATATCGTCCGAGTCCAATGGCTGGAGCAAGATGTCTATCTGGCGCTGCGTAAGCTGGGTCGTGCCAATCCCATGGAAGGAGTTTGACCAGTCGATGGCGTTCGCATCCGCGTTGACGGGCGGGGCGTCGCCCAAGTCGCGAGGGAAGACGTCACCGATTGTCTTGTGGTTGCTGCTGCGCCTTTCGGCGAACTGACTACTGCTCTTCTCGGCGAACGGCGCAGCGCTGCTAACTGGAGCGCTGGCAGCATCGCCAGCATTTCCAACATTGCCGGCGGCCCCATTGGACGCACCGTTGGCGCTGTTCTGGGTGGATGCCTTGACAGCCCAGGCAGGTCTGCCAGCAGCAGCGGTGCTCTGGCGCACCTTCTGGAGCACAAACCCGGTGCTGAACGCGGAAGAGGGTCTTGTGAAACGCTTGCAAAACATGTCAGGTGTGTGTTGTGGTATGCTGTGTCCGATTGCAAGGATGCTGCAAACTACAGTGGCTGGCGAAGGKGCCATTTGCCTCGTTGTCAGACAGTCGGTGCAATACTGAGAAGCACTAGCGGCCACCAGCAGCAGCGACAACGATTCTCGCTACACAAGTAGATAAAAAAGGGAGAAATAAAAAAATAAAAAACACGAGCCCTGGTTTTTGTAGCACGTGCTTTGCACGTGCTGCCAATTTCAGTGGTTCGCGCGTCTCACGTGACCTGTATCGGCCATCTTCTCCTTTCTGTGTTTACCTTCCCCCTGGGAGAGCGGAGAAGCGATACGTCAGCCTCGGGAACGTGGCGCGCAGGGCACGTAGTATCCTGCCGGCAGCTCGCCCAGCTCACCCGTTCGCTCGCTGCCGCCCGCTTACCCTCTCTCCTCCGCGCCGGAGATACACGAAATAGTCTCTAAAAACATCCGTTATGCTCTTCTCCAGCAGCAGCGTATTCTTCTCCGCTGATCCACCCTTCTCCCCCCACGGCGCATGATAGTCCGCTTACTACAACGATGGCTCACCTGCTACGTGTGACAATCAGCTGCGAACAAGTCACGTATTATTTTTTTATTGTGGGCCAACCAGTGTCTTTTCTGTGCTGCTGTGATTCACGCCACATTACAGAGACCTGGCCTGGCCTGTCCCATATATAAATACCAAGTGGGTCCCCCCGTTTCGGAGATCTGAGCAGGACATCTGGCATTTTGCACTCCCCATACGAACCCACCCAACCCCATCCAACATCATGTTCTCCAAGTATTTCTCCTCCGCCCTCAAATCCGCGGCCAACAAGGTATGTATCTACGCTACGCTTCGGGCGTGTGTGCTCTGAGCCCACAGCTCCGGCGTGGGCCCCAGCCTCCCCTCTCCCTCTCTCCCGCGACCGTTACTAACCAGGCATCTCTCTACAGCAATCAAAAAGATTCTTATCGATCCACGAGTACAGATCCGCCAGCTTGCTCAGATCCTACGGCGTCCCTGTGCCTGCCGGGGACGTCGCCACGACCCCGCAGCAAGCCCTTGAGGTCGCCAAGAAGATCGCGGCCACCCCTGGCAACGAGGGCATCGTCATCAAGGCCCAGTCGCTCACCGGTGGCCGTGGTAAGGGCCATTTGTCCTCCGGCCTCCAGTCTGGTGTCCACATCGTCAAGACCCCTGAGGAAATTGAGAAGTTGGCCGAGCAAATGTTGGGCTACAAGATCATCACCAAGCAGACCGGCGCCGCTGGACGTTTGGTCAGCGCTGTTTACGTTGTAGACAAGGCCACTGCTGACAAGGAAGCCTACTTGTCCATCTTGATGGACAGATCCACCAAGCAGCCAATCATTGTCGCTTCCGCCCAGGGTGGTATGGACATCGAAGGTGTTGCTGCCAAGGACCCTTCTGCCATCAAGACCTTCCAGGTCACCTTGAAAGACGGCGTCACCGATGAATTGGCCACCAAGATCGGCTCTTCCTTGGGCTTTGCTAAAGACTCTGTTCCAAAGGCTGCTGACACCATCAAAAAGCTTTACAAGATCTTTATGGAACGTGATGCTACCCAAATCGAAATCAACCCGTTGAGTGAAATCGAAAAGTCCCACTCCGTGTTGTGCATGGATGCAAAATTCGCATTTGATAATAGTGCTGCCTTCAGACAAAAAGAGATCTTCTCTTGGAGAGACTTCTCCCAAGAAGATGCTGATGAAGTCAAGGCCTCTAAGTATGGCCTTAACTTTATCAAGTTGAATGGTAACATTGGCTGTCTTGTCAATGGTGCAGGTTTGGCCATGGCCACTATGGATATCATTAAGCTTTACGGTGGTGATCCAGCCAATTTCTTGGATGTTGGCGGTGGTGCTACCCCAGAAACTATTGAAGAAGCCTTCAAGTTAATTCTTAGTGAAAAGAATGTCGATGCTATCTTGGTCAACATCTTTGGTGGTATTGTTAGATGCGACTATGTCGCTGAAGGTTTGATTGCCGCTGCTAAGAATTTGAATGTTAGTGTACCTATCATTGCCAGATTACAAGGTACTAATATGGAAGAAGCTCGCCAATTGATTAAGAATTCGGGCTTGAAGATTTACTCTAATGGTGAATTAGATAGCGCAGCTCAAGAAGCTATTGCTTTGGCTAAAAAGCATCATCTGTCCAAATAAAGAACTAATAATTAATCAATCGCTATATTAGAAAAAATAGATTTTTGTTTGTTCATTTTCTTTTTTTTTCGTGAAAACAAACTTTTATATATTGACTATTGAATGTTATTATTATGTTGATAAGTATTAAATGAAAAGAAATAAAATAAGTAAATCATGTATGTACACATGCCCTCCGAATAAGGAAAATTGTCAGATGTCAAAAAGCCAGATATCAGATAGCCTGATGATAAAAAAAATGGATATATAGAACAATTTGGTCAACATTGACTACCTAAAGTAAAATACCTATAATATATTATCAAAGTCCTTTCGAAAAAATACAGATAAAAGATCAAGAGGAAAAGCACTTGGTTCTGGTTAGTTATTGACATAAAAAGGATTCATTCACTTCTTACGTGGTTTGAATATCGAGATAAGCTAGGTGACTTTATTCTCTTTGGAGAGTGCGCTTAATTCTGGTTAGTTGCGATGTGAATAGTGCGTATACATGAACAAATCTGAAAAAAAAAAATTGAAATTTGTGAAAAATTCGAAGACAAAAAAAAATTTTCTTAGAAAGGGCGTTTTCACCAGAAGAAGAAAATAAAAAGAAAGAGAAGATGAGACAACAAAGAGAAAGAAAGAAAAATTTTTAGAAGAGAAGACTTCTGAGAAGAGAAGAGCTATATAAAAAAAAATTACGAAAGATTTACAATATTTTATCTAATATTACAAAAAATCTATCAATAAACGAATTGTGAAATTTTCCATTAGAATAATTATAATACTAATCAGACTTGATCGTAATAAAATAAATATATAAAATAACTAATATTAATAGAACATTTTATTTTATTTTCAATCCAGATATATTATAATACCAATTACTCATAATAATAAAATATAAGAAATAATATAAGTCATTCGATCAAAAGAAAGAATTAAAGATTTATTTTTTTATTCTTATTATTATTAACTCCAATTTCATTCGTCATATACGTACAATAACAACACACACATAATACAATAAATAATGGGTTTCGGAGCACCAAGAGGAGGTTCAAGAGGAGGCAGCCGTGGAGGTAAATCCTTCGGCGGTTCTAGAGGTGGAAGAGGGGGCGCCCGTGGAGGTTTCCGTGGTGGTGCCCGTGGTGGCGCCAGAGGTGGAAGAGGTGGCTCTCGTGGTGGTGCCCGTGGCGGTGCCAGAGGTGGCCGTGGTGGTGCCAGAGGTGGTGCCAGAGGTGGTCAAAAAGTCATCATTGAACCACATAGACATGCCGGTGTCTTTATTGCTAGAGGTAAAGAAGATTTATTAGTCACTAAGAATATCGCCCCAGGTGATTCCGTTTATGGTGAAAAACGTATCACTGTTGAAGAACCAAGTAAAGAAGAAGGTGTTCCTCCAACTAAGGTCGAATACAGAGTTTGGAATCCTTTCAGATCTAAATTGGCTGCAGGTATCATGGGTGGTTTAGATGAACTTTTCATTGCTCCTGGTAAGAAAGTGTTATATTTAGGTGCTGCTTCTGGTACTTCTGTGTCTCATGTCTCTGATATCGTTGGCCCTGAAGGTGTAGTTTACGCTGTTGAATTCGCTCATAGACCAGGTAGAGAATTGATTGGTATGGCCAAGAAGAGACCTAATGTTATTCCTATCATTGAAGATGCTCGTCATCCTCAAAAATATAGAATGTTGGTTGGTATGGTCGATGCTGTGTTTGCTGATGTGGCTCAACCTGATCAAGCTCGTATCATTGCTTTGAATGCCCATATGTTTTTGAAAGATCAAGGTGGTGTTGTGATTTCTATTAAAGCCAACTGTATTGATTCCACAGTAGATGCTGAAACAGTCTTTGCTAGAGAAGTTCAAAAATTAAGAGAAGAACGTATAAAACCATTAGAACAATTGACTTTAGAGCCTTATGAAAGAGATCATTGTATCGTTGTTGGTCGTTACATGCGTGCTGGTCTTAAATAAATGGAATGATTATTATTTTCATTAGTTTATTCAAAATTTATTTCTATTTTTGATTTCTGTCATTTATCTATCCCTCTTTTTATCATATTATTAACCATTTTTTTCCAATGTTTTTTTTTTATAAAAGTATATATATAAGTCTACTCTCATAATATATTTGAAACAAATCAATTATTAATATCCATTATGGTCAGAATATTAGTTAGTTCTACTTATAACTGTCAAATGTTAATACAATATATACTTGTTGCATTTGTGTCAACTTCTATAAGGATAATCATATACAGAGCAAAGAAAAAAAAACATTGATAATTTTATATTTATAAAACTAAACAGACATCTTCCTTTAGGTTATTGTTCAAATAAATTGGATAAAATTCCGCCATTATTGTCATCTTCATTATTACTATTCATTAATGCATTATTAATTAAATCAGTCTCTCCTGTATTTTTCTTTTTTCTATTAATTGCAATTCTTCTTTGTTGTTCTTGAACAACTTCGTTCTGTGAATTCAAAACTAATTGTAACATATATTGTCTCTGCTGTTTTAATGGCATTGATCCAATTCCAAATAATCGATCTAATGCTGAAGTTGCACGGTCACTTATATTTATAAGCCTTTGAAGAATTATTTTGGGAAATTCTTTATGTTTTGAACTTAAATGAACATAGATCTCAGTTAATAACATTGCAACATCCGATTGAAATTCTTGCAGTTTTGGAGCCGTTATTAGATCAACACAAATAGGAATTAATTCAGTTGCTATCCATTGATCTAATGTATCATCTTTCAACATAATATCGCGAAGGAAACCTCTGAAAATTAAAATTGCATTAAAACAACATTTTGCATCGTTGAAAGTTAGCAAATGCTTCAATAATTGTAATAGATTTTCAAGAGTTGTAACATTATTAAAAATAGCATCTCTAAACATCACCTTTTGTTGCCCTAAAGATAAATTTCCAGATCTTAGAGATACTTGTCCAATTAAATCAATAATCATTTTTTCCACAACAGCACTTAACTGTCTAAGCAAATGTTCCTCTAACATTTCTTCAGATAAGATATCATCATCACTAGTATTTCCGGTCTCGGTTTTATTACTGATCTTATCCCAATTTTCAACTAAGATTTTATCAATGGTAGGCAAGCACATATTTAGAAACGGTATCAAAAAACTGTCAATACGATCAGTTGGACAATTTTGGATAACTGTTCTAACCAATCCTTGAATCATATGACGCCATGAGTGTAATGTGATTCCGATAGTATCACCAGCAATAGATCCCCATAGAAGTTCAGGGATCTGCGGGACGCTGTATAAAGTATCGCTGAAATTTGAAATCGATCCAATTGCCAAATAAGCATATTCTCTCGTATATCTAACAATATGGCCGACAGAATCAGCAAAATCTCGAACCGTACGTGCTGCACGGTCAGTCTCTTCCAAGAATGAATCTTTTGATTTTGCTGAGATTCCTTGATGCCATATATGCTCTGTACAACTGTGTTTGACAAATGCTTGTACTTCAGTAGGTAATCCTTCCCACTTATTCGGATCATGATATGACTGAATTTGGGAGATTAATCGAAGAATATGCGGCAAGAACTGTAAGATCCTAGGTTTCCAAAGGTCCAATAAGTTTTTAAATTGAGGTGATTCTTTATCAAGACCCTCGATACAATATTGTAAGTAAACACGCGTTGCACGAATCGGAAAGATTGCTTCCCATTGTTTTTTCAATTTCTTTTTAAGAATACGTCCCTCTTCGTCCATTTCAGTTCCCAACAAATTTGTTGTTTGAGGAGTAATGCTTCTTCTTTTGAAATATTCGGCAATTTGAACAATTCCTAATCTTTCCATAAACCAATGCAAATCTTGAAGCCCTTGTATTGTGGCAGTATCATTCCATGCACTTAAATCAATGTCAACAATAGATGAGAATTTCTCCTCGCGATTATCAATATAAGAACATCTCTGAGAAATAACTAAAAGAAAAGATTTAATACTCACAATATCGTGAGTGGAAATTTCGCTGGTAGACACAATTTGTTGAATCAAAGATTCTAACTGATCATATCTTGGAGCTAATAGTTCTAAGGACATGAAAGCTACACGGTTCAATTCCGTACCCACAGAAGATTTCAATTGGGTTAGGAGATCCATTCTTTCATCGATTTCATCAGTTGTCGAATTATTATTATTACTGTTGGAAATTATGGTTTTTGAATCTGCTGAGATTACCTTAAACATCTTTTCAATTAATTTGAGTAACAAATCAGTTGCCGAGATTTTAGAATCTTCTTTGTTATTTTCATTATTGTCAGATATTTCCTTTCCAGCAGCTGCCAATTTATTACTCTTAATCTCCTCATTAATAAGATCTTCACGACGACTTAGTTCAGTCAAGTGAGGGCAAAATTGGACCAAAGTTTGGAAATGACGTTTCTGTAATAAAGGATCAGCAAATTCCACCTGCAAAAGTTGATTGAACAAGTTTGCTACAATTAATAATAATTCTCTATATTTGGACTCCTTCTGCTCCATTATTTCTTCTTTACTGAGTCCGGTATTAGTTTTCTCTTGTGCACGGTCATACCAAATCACCCATCTTGAAATACCTTTCAAGCATGCATCAGTAATATCTAGCTGTTGAATGCATGCAACATAAGCAGGATCTGCACCATTTTCATATTTGAATTTACTTTGAGTAAGACAACGTGATCCAAGCTCACAATTGAAAAAGCTTGATAATCTATTCTGAAGCCAGGTAAGGGAATCATTCGGAAGGATGCATGCTGTGATTCTGATAATATCATCTAAGGAACGTCTATAAGAGTGAACAAAAGCTTGGGCGTCTGGTTTAACGTCAAAATCAAATTCCAAAAAGCGTTGAGATGGGTGATCTGAATCAAGAATATCATAATTTATGAACTTATTGGCGACTATTTCTAATAATTCAGGAAGAATATTGAGGAATTCAGGATAAGTTGAGGTAAATTGACTATCCATCCTAAGAATATTAGCCCAAAGGCCAAGCGAAAGACCTGACACTATTAAACTATCATTGCAAGTAGTTTCAACAGTTAATTTAAAATAAGTCAAAATATCGGAGTCTTTAGGTAGATCGAACTTATTTGAATTCTTGGAAGAGGATGAGCTGCTTGGTTGGAAATACGATGATAAAGACACCGTTAATTCTACCAACTTTTTCAAAAGGGAATATTCTTCAGAATCAATATCGTCAATATCCAATTTAATCAGTCTGTAGACATTTAGCAACATTAAGAGTGCATCAGTTTGGAAAACTGGGGCAACCAAAGCTAAAAAGTCTTCATATTTGGAATAATGACGAACATATAATGCATGGAAACAGTCAATTGACAAGATTTTGATCTGGACATTGTCAACAAGCAAGCATTGACCAATTATAGATAACAAATCCACCTGGATAAGAGCTTCAGGCATCAACCAATGGATGGAGTTCTTCAATGTAGATAATGCACGGTTGACAAAATGGAGTTCTTCTTGTTTATGAGAAATATCATTAGTAGCTAGACAGTTTTTTACTAAGGATAACCATTTGATTAGCCAGCCATCATCAGAAGCTCTTTGAGATTCAATCAACGTATTGGAATGATAAGTTTTTTCCCAGATGGAACGAGGGACAAGGATCTCTGAACAAAGAAGAGATAAAACTTGCGAACGACGGGTGGCAATTGGATCATCTAAGATATAAATATCTTCGAAAAGAGTTCTGAAAATCAAAAGACAAAGTTCCTTTGTAGCTGGATTGAACTCCCAAAGATTGAGTAAATCCTTATCCATCGATTGCCAACTTATAGCAAAGATTTCTTCATCCTGAGGATCTGTGCTGTTATTATTTTCGGTTTCATTATCTTTGTTATTGCTGCTACTAGTAGCGCTATCACTTATATCTTTTGCTTTATTCTGCTTGGAGACATGAAGATTTGGATCTCTAGAAGCGTTAGATTCCAAATATTTACCCCAACAACGTTTCAAGATATCCACCCAAATAGAAGCAATCTTTTCTCTGATATAAGTTGGGTCATCAAAAGTAACTTTATTTGCAAGCTCGATGGTCCAGTCACGCACAGCTATACTTTTAGCCGAGTCATAATTGTCAAAATCGGATCGGATTGACCTTTGTAAAAGCGTAAGACCGAAATGATGAATGATGGCAGAAGAGGGTGAATCTTTAGGTAAATTAGCTAGCTGGTAGCCCCAATATGGAGATTCTTCTTCATGTTCGACTTGATTGAGGAACTGCTGAGCCTCCTGACGCAGGGCGTTAGTAGAAGCGGGATTATGAATAACGCCGAGGGCAGCGATGATTTGATTGACTGCATTTGCGTCCATGATGATTAGTCGGCGGTTGTGTATTTATAAGCAATTTGGATTGACGTTTGTGATAATTATAATTTAATAAGTGGATATCCTATTTGGCAGGTACAAGTATAACAAAGAAAGAAAAACAGAACTTTGTCGGAGGGGCGATGATTGACGAGTGGGTAAAAATGTTTTAATTACTATATTATATCCAATCCTGCTGATTGATCTAACTTCAAATATATGCTGGAAATAAATAGCAAATATAGGTATCAATAATTGATATGTGATTGGGTAATTGGTCTGTTGGTAGCCTGACTGTAAAAAAATATAGCTGAAGATGATAAATGTATCACTTAATAATAATAATCAATCGTAAATAAAGTAAGTGAATATTGTCAATTAATGTTCCTCTTTCGCCCTCTTCTTGTTGTTGTTTGCGTGTGAAAGTCGAAGAAAATTAAAATTCGCGCAAGTGGAGCAGGCAGCCAGGCGCCAGAGTACAGGGGGAGTGCGTTGAGCTTGGAGGTGGAGGACTGGTGCTGTATATATACCCGCCAATCAGCATTCAAAAATCAACTAGTGGATCAAACGGCTACTCAGTGCAAAACCTTCAGCAACTTCAACTCGATCCCCTATATCCAAAGAAACCCAAAAGACTCCAGCAAGAAGTATGGACTCAGTTACTGACTTATCCAATGTATTTCTTTACTTATTGGATGCCTGGTGTTGTCCATGGAGTAACCAGTGGCCCATACGATTATGATAAATCTAGTATCTCAATACTCTAGAATGCCCAATGTGCTTTATTCGCATTAGAAATTTGTGCTGCTTCCCTTTGTCATAGTGTTCTTCTGTTATTTCCCTATGTTGGTTTTTTTGGTAAAGTTAGATTTAATATTGGTATTGCTAACTCTTTTTTGTTCTTTAGATTTATATTTGCGTTTCCAAGCTGGCTTGTTTCCTACCTTATGCATATTCAGTAAGTTCTGAATAAGTCCTGACTTTTTTGGCATAATTGTGTCATTTTTTCTCTATTACTTTTGTGTTTACGTTTTTTCTGATCAACTGTGCTCCGTTTTATTTTTCGTTTCATCGATATTTCTGTTTTCCATTTACTTCCCTGATACTGACTATTCGGTGTTGTTATCTAAGCTCACCTAGGTTCCCCCTTCCAGTAGAATTCTCGTTACCTGATGGCACTGCTCGTACCCACTAATCTAGCTCTGACTGTGTCTTTCGTATTTCGTTTATACATTTGAAACTACTATACAGTATAGAAGTTATTGTCGCTTCTTCAGGGACATCACTTCCTTCTTACGCTGGTATTCTAAGATTACATCTTTGCGTGGATCACTCTTTATCTTGTAGCCTAATCCACTATTTGGAGCTTAGCTTCGTAAAGCTAGTGAGAACATACTGCATTCCCGCGCCTATGATAGCGAAATAGCTTTAATTCTTTTAAAAGCGCTGAATAGCTTCTTCAAAAATGGATCTTATCCAATTTAATTTTTCTTCTTCACTATTTTGGTTTCATATATACTACTACTCACAAATATTTGAAATAAATGGTATTGTTTGCAAAAAGTTTAACTCTCTTTTTTAGTAGCACACAGAATTCAAATAAACTATTCCCATTATTTTGTTTTGACTTCCGCTTTTTCATAAAAAAACCTTGTCTTCTCAGACCGTTTAATTTTTTTTTTTTTTTTTTTGGCTTTTTTTTTTTTCAAAATTGTTTCCTTTATTTACAAATCACAGAGAATCTACGTGCGGTTTTTTTGTCCACTTAAGAGTTTTCCTCAGATGAATAGTAGAAGAAGTTAAAACAATACCACTTTCATATACATCGATAATAAACCTTGACTCAAAATTTGCAGAAGAAATATAGATCATCATATCAACAATATTTAAAACTTCCTCAGTTTTTGCAAAAAATACTAAAGATCAATAAGTTATGTCATTAGGAGAATCCAGAAGTGAATTATTATCCTGGGTCAACCAATTATTGGATACCGACTTCAAAAAGGTAGAGCAACTAGGTACCGGGGCAGCATATTGCCAAATCTTTGATTCTATTTATAGGGATGTTCCTATGTCTCGGGTGAAATTTCAAGCTAGTTACGATTATGAATACAACTCTAACTATAAAGTGTTGCAGGCTGCATTTGTTAAGCATGGAGTTACAAAGCTGGTCCCTGTGGAAAAATTATTGAAATGCAAATTACAAGACAACTTGGAGTTTTTGCAATGGTTTAAGAAATTTTGGAATGAAAACAAGGATGATTCTTTTTATGATCCTAATTCTAGAAGAAAGAATACTAGCAGTGGTGGTAACAATAATAATGTTAAGCGATCTGGCAGTTCGGTAAAAAGCAGTTCAATAAAGAGTACGAATAGCAGCTTTTCCTCAACTGGAAAAAAATCCGCAATACTGTCACTCAGCAATAACAGCACTCCTAGCGCAATTTCAAATAATAAGCCAAGACAAGTAATACATCACAGCACAATAAGCTCTAAAAGCAGGGTGTTTCTGCCTTCCAGTAATCATCCCAGCAACAATAATTCCTCTCCTACAATGCATTCAACAATGAATAACCACAATAATAATAATTCTATGAATGTGGACACTTCGCATTTGAAGAGTCAGTTGGACCAAACAGAACATAAATTATCAACTGCAACAACACAGCTCGTAGACACTCAACAGCAGCTTCGCGATGCAGAAACAGAGATTGAAGCCATGTCTTCGGAGCTTACAGAATTACAAATTGCAGCTGAAGGACTAGAAACTGAAAGAAATTTTTATTTCAATAAGTTGCGAGATATTGAGATCCTCAGTCAAGCCATCACGGAAAAATTGAGCGAGCAAGCTGACGAACAATACAGAAGACAAATGAGCGGAGAAACTGTCACAGATGACGTGTTAAAGAATAACCAAGGGTTGATTGATTTTGTGGAGAAAGTACAGGACATCTTGTATTTGACAGAAGAAGGGTTTCAGCTACCTGATGAGGAACAGGATGATGAACAGCAGGAAGAAGAAGCTGAAGAAGAAGCTGATCAGTATTATAGGGAAAGCATCAAAGGAAATGATATCTTACAGAATATTTCTATGGTGCATGAAGAAGATAGAGATGCCGAGTTAGAACAAGAAGACATGATGAGAGTCGATGGAGACCAAATGTTGGATGGAGAAGAGGAGTGTTTCTGAGGAAAATCGGTACATATTTTATATTGTAAATTATAAATAAATTTGTGTCTTTTTTGTAGTGGAAAGCGTAAGCAATTGGTGCTGTGAGTCTTCTACTACTTTAGCTACTTTACTGAAATATGAAATTATTACACATATTATTTATAATTCTATAGAGATAAAGACAAAGGATAGTGATTTGAACAAAAAAAAAATTAGGAAATCGATTAAAACTGAAAATGGATATAGAAAAATTTATGGGAGGGGGCACAAAAAGAAGAAAGGTATTGCAGATAGCCTTCAACATGAATTGACAGAACGGAAAATCAATAGCAAATAAGAATTTTCAAAAAATTTTCGATAGCAAATAAGCATTTTGCAAACATTCTCGATAGCAGGCTGCTGAAAGTTAACAGACTCACACCAAGGAGCCGTACAAATCCAAGCCTTGCAACACCTTGCTGTCTCTCTCTGAAATAATCTTAAAATCATCCAAGGACAAGGAATCTGCTTCCAGCTTGTCCAAATACCCAAAGATTTTCTTTGCTCTGAGCTCGGGGGTGGCCTCGTCGGCGCCCAACTTTACCATGGGGCCGATCATCTTGTAGATGGCCGTCATCACGGTGGAGAGCTCTTCAAAGCTGATCTGTCCGTCTTTATTCTGGTCGTAGAGCTTGAAGGCCCACTGGAGCTTCTCGGACTTGCTGCCGCGCGACGTGATGGACAACACGACGATGAACTCGTTGAAGTCTACGGAGCCGGAGTTGTCGTTATCAAACACCTTGAATATGAGGGCGGCGAAGTCCGTGGGGTCGCCGAAGGGGAAGAATTGCTTGTAGATCTTGAGGAACTCTGCGTTAGTGAGCTGGCCGTTGGGACAGTCTCTGAGGAAGCCCTTGTGCCATTGCTGGAGCTCGCGCTTGTCGAAATATGTCGACTTCTTCAAGGACGAGATCTCGTCCTTGGATAGCTTGGATGCGGTCTTTCCCATTGCTGGCTGTTGCGGTGGACGGGTAGCAGGAATGGATGCAGAGCGGGAAAACTAGGTACAAAAGGCGGCAGCGGAGGAGGAGATAGATGGTAGACGGCGTGTTCAGGGTCGGGGTGGCAGTGGAAGAGAGTGGTGTTATTGCAGCATCAGAATAGCCATTTTCGCGTTGGCAAACGAGACAAGCTGTATCCGCATACTGGGATGTCTCCGGACTGGAAGCCCTGGGGCCGCCCTGCCGGCGCGGTTTCAGCTGGCAATGCGGTTGCGAGCGCAAGCTCAAACAAACTCTGATCACGTTCATCACGTGAGCTTCGGCAGCCCTGATGCACATCGCCGGCCGGCCGGCGATGTGTCTCCAGCTCTTTTTTCTCGTGCTTTCCTCGTTTCGTCTTCTCGCTCTCGCAGCCTTCCGGCGCTTTCCTGCGTGTCTTCGCGCTTTCCCTTCGTGTCCCAGTTCCGCCAAAGAAAAATGTGATGCGTCGCAGACACACCCAGCGTCCAGGAGGAAGCAGGAGCGCGTGCGTGCACATACCGGCTATAAATAAGCAACCCACAAACGCAGGATCTGGCCCTTTGCACATATTGAGTAAAGGAAAGTTGAGGCAATCTGCGTACCAGCCAAAAAAAGGAGGTAACTCGCAATTATATATATCTGTATATATACCACATACAAGCGATCACAAACATAAAAATAAAAAATCTTTCTTTCTTTCTTGCCAGGAAAATTTTTCTGCTGACAGTACCCATAGGCCAGAACATATCTCTACACTATTTGCACCATTTGCACATTTGCTCCCCAGTCAGCCTCTGGCAACAGACCATCCTATCCCATCCAATACCCACCGGCACGTCCCGCAGCGTCTCCAGCTCTCCAGATTTCTTCGTCTCACTAGCTTTCTCCAGCTCTCTCTAGCTCCCCAGTCCTCTCCAGCGCCAGCTCCGCCAAGAGACCCACCCCCAGAGACCCTATCCCCCTAAGACCTCCACGACCTTTCGCAGAGCCCCCTTCCGTCCCCCAGCAACCATCCAGCCAACCATGGGCGCCACCTGCTACTCCAAGCTTCCTTCCGACGCCACGTCCGGCGAATACTACATGTACCAGTCCAGCGGCTACTGCAAGGGCCAGTGCTCGGACTACAGCTACTTCGCGCTCTCCAAGGGCTCCACGTGCTACTGCTTCGACTCCGATCCTTCCTCCCTGGACGAGGCCTCCAGCTCCGCCTGCAATATAGCCTGCAACGGCTACTCCGAAAACTGTGGTGGCAGCAGTGGTTTCCTCGTCTATGAGGTATCCGGCTACAGCTCGCCAGATTCCGCCTTCGAGACAGCCACGTCCGCCACCCAGACAGGCGGCAGCTCCACGTCTGCCTCCACATCCTCGGGCTCCAGCTCCAGCTCGGGCTCTTCCTCGAACTCCAACTCTGTTACCACCACAAATTCCAGGTCTACCCAGCCAACAACCTATGTCACCATGGTGACAGAGGTCTCCACGCAGGGCGGCGGCACGCATGTCATCACAATAACTTCCTCCTCTACCTCCGTAGCAACCTCCGTTGTGAATACCACCGATCCTGTTTCCAACTCAAAGGGTAAACTCATTGGTCCTATTGTTGGCGGTGTCGTTGGTGGCCTTGCCGCCTTATCTCTCCTTGCGCTTGTGATCTTCTTTATCCGTAGACAAAGACGCAAAGACCACGACTTGTTGGATGCCGATGCCAATATTATAGCCACTGCCAAGCGTGCAGAAAATAACGCAACTCTTAGTAGTGGCGGTGCCCACAACGATGGAAGATTGACTAATCCATTCGATGAAGGGTACAGCACATCCGATACTGGCTTGTTTGACACTAATGATAATATGCAACATCCTCATCACAACGATGCCATTCCTGGCTTTGATGGAAGAACCATGGATGATGATGATTATTATGGCAGACCACATAGAAACCAAAGAACCTTGGCAGTAGTCAACCCTGATGATGATGATTAGTCATTGTGTGATTTTCAGCAGTGAATGATTCGCTTACACCTGACAAAATCTTAACAAACAAAGAAAGTTTTTGTTATTATTATTATAGTTATCGTTATTGATCCCCCTATTTTAATCTTCTCCTATTATGATTCTTACCCTTTATTATTATGTATTGTTGTTATCTTTTTATTCATTCTTATTGTTTGCCTTTTTTTTTTGTTTTTACATTATCATTAGACCCTCATTATTATTTCTTATTACTTATTATGTATCATCATTCATATTTTTATTATACTCTTTTTTAACCTTATATTATATTATCTGTGGTCCTGTGTTTATGTGGTTGTGTCTACTTATTGTTCTCATAGGTAAGAAATGACAAATTCAACATATATCACACTGGTTATCATCATCTGCCTTTTTTTTGTTTTTGTCATTTGCGTATATAATTAGAATATACAGATTGTTATATTTATATATTGTAATAGAAAAACTGGTTTTTAGAGTTAAATATTTTTGGCAGGATACCACAATCTTATATCAACGGTACTGATATTTACAAGTACATCTGTTGGAGAAAGAATATATGTAATGTGAGCGGTTTCATTTTTTAACTGAAATACTTATCAAATTGCAAAGATATGCTTTTTTCAAAAGGTTGTTTCCCTTTATTCAAAAATGGCATTTCAATAACTCTTTGTACTTATCAATATTCATTTTCAGTCTAGCGTACCATACATTTATTCCTTGTTTTCTTTTCTATCTCTCAACTTTTATGCTCTGTAGATATGGAATAAAACATTGAAGCATATCAGTGAAAAGCTTTCTTTTCTAACAACGATTCTTCATTTGGATTTTCATGTTGGTATACGTTATCTGGTGTGAGGTTGTGCAGCCCTTTTAATATTATTTTCCATCCCTTCTTTTCCGCTTTTTCTCAATCTTTCTTTCTATCTGACAGAGAGTTGTTGTTGCTGACTGTGGCTACCTATCGTTCAGAGTCGTTATTATTATCCGTTTCTAATAATTTTAAGCAGCTATTGAACAAAACGTAATCGAATAAACCAGACTCTATTTTTTAAAACTTTCGTATTTTCCCGATCAAGCAATACATCTATATACTTCAAGGATAAGTTGGTCATTTATACATTATAATGGGAAAACTGAACCTGTATAACGATGATAATGACAATAATACTTTCACGAGGGAAATAATACCCGAAAGGGATTTGAAAAATGATTATAATATCGACATTAAGAAAAATGCGGAAAAGCAAGAAAATTCACAATCTGCACTCCCACTTTCGATTGTTACTCCTCCTCCTCTGCTTTTACAGCCACCTGAGAATTTTGCAAATGTAGCAGGTCAAATTTATCGATCTTCCTTTCCAAGGCCTGGAAATTTCCCATTTTTAAATAAGCTTCATCTTAAATCAATTGTTGTTTTAATTCCCGAAGAATATCCCCAGGAGAATCTTGAATTTCTTAAAACACAAAACATTACGATTTTCCAAGTACCCATATCTGGGAACAAAGAACCATTTATCAATATTCCACAATCTTCCATCACGGAGATCTTACAAATTGTGTTAGACCCGGCAAATCATCCTTTGTTGATACATTGTAATCGAGGCAAGCACCGTACAGGTTGCGTTGTGGGATGTATTCGAAAGCTTCAGAATTGGTCCTTGACCATGATTTTTGATGAATATAGAAGATTTGCTGCTCCCAAAATAAGGTCTTTAGATCAACAATTCATTGAGCTTTATGAAGAGGATAAAATTGTTGAGATTGCAAGTAAAAGAAGCTGGCTTCCTGTTGATTGGTAGTGATATAGTCAAATGTAGAGCTGCATTGTGAGCAATCTCCATCTTAACTTGATGAAAATAATTGATGGGAAAATGAAAATAAAAATTTGTATTATTGTGAACTATCTTTGATAGCTTCAGAAGATTAATTGAAACTAATAAAAAGTTGACTATCAACAAACATGAGTATCTTAGGAAATTTATTTTAACTATTTTTTTCTTTTTGCCTAGCTTCTTTCGTACCGTATATGCTGCTCTGCATAAGTAGTCAAAATATTGAATATTTTCTAAACAAAGAGACATCATTATGTACAATAAATATCACTTCTAAACAAAAAAAAAGCTCTTTTTTTGCAATTACAATACATCTTTGATGGCTTAATATTATTTGTTGTTGTGTACTCGAATAATAAAGCATTAAAAAAGACGCGTCTTGACTTTTTTATCTTTTCAGCGAAAATGTTGTATTTTTTATTATTCCAAAAATTTTAACCCATGTACAATAATAAGATTAGCAATAAATTATTAATAGATGTATTTGTATTATTTTGATAATAAACTTAAAAAAACAATAATGTGGATATCTTTATGTAATAAATTTTAATATAAATACGGGTGCACGATATTTCTCAATGTAATAAGAATAGTAAAAAAAAAAAAAAAAAAAAAAGATTGTTTGACAATTAGGAAACCTTAAGTAACTTTTAGATTAGATTCACTCTAAGTTATTATCTTCTTTTGATTAAAGTTACTACTAACTTTGATTTAAATAGGACTGGAAGTATTATGTATTTACTCTTGTATATTATTCTCAAAACAAACCTTTTGCGCTTTATTAGTTTCTAATATTAGTCTCCTATTCTTTAGTAATATTATTCTTGTACGGGTAATCTATGTTTGATATAGCATATCGTAAAAGAAATAGATGGAGATCAACTTTATTTTTAATTATATACCCCTGCTGAAAGTACTTAAATAATTATCAAATGTTTTTTGAGGATGCCTATCCACAATAAAATAAGTAATAGAAGATATCAGTAATAGAAGCGAGAATTATGATTATATATCCTACGTAATTTAATTTTTCGGCTAAGTTTTATATATTTTTATGATATTATCTTTGTGCTTATGTTACAAATTAAATGATGTTTTTAACAAAATATCAAATACGCGTTGAACTAAAATATTTTGCAGATTATAAAAGTTATCGAAACAACTTTCAATTATATTTGATAAACTTCAATGATTTTAAAAATAAAAATTTCGATTAAAAAAAAATTTAGGCCTTAATTAGTTACTTTTTGTTATAGTTAGCATAGCTCCATGGATCTTGGATATTTCATTTCAATATATTGTGATTTACGCGTATCCTCTCAATTTAAGGAGTTATGGTAGAAAATGAAAGCTTAAAAAAAATGTAGAAGAGGAGAGTTAGTGAGCCAATATAAGATTGTATGGTGCAGCGCTCTTAAAAAAGGAAGGTAAAATAAAATGTTGGCAGAAAAAAAAAGCTTTAAGCAGGAAAAAACAATGCTAGAAGTCTTAGTGGCAATTGCATAAGTGAAGGAATGAAATATTGAATATTGATTGAGAGAATTGTAACATCATATAGGGAGTTGGTAGTAATAATAATTGTCAGTGGATAAATTGGAAAATATACGAGCTCGAATGCTTATAAAATTCAGTGATTTTGACTACAAAGAGTCTGATTTGAGTGATTATTCTTCATCGTCATCGGATGAATGTGAATGCATCCAAGAGAAAGATGAAGCTGTGAAACCACATACTCTGATAAATCCAATACAGAAAAAGTTGAACGATCATGTTTTCAATAAAAAATTAGATCCTGAGATTATAGAGAGAATTAATATTGTGAATCTCAACAAAGATGAAAGGCATGAGAGAATCTTGGAAAAATTCATCCATGACCATATAGATAATCATGCACCCAGAACAACGCTTGGGTCACTTTTATATACCTTAAATGATAATTTTACAAAGAAGGTTAAAAAATTCGAGGAAGAAGAGTTACAGAGAGGAAAGATAGTAGTTGATTCAGCAACAAAGTTTTATGATTCCTGTATTATTGATTTTTCAGAGTCCACGGAGGTTAGAAAGCAAGAAAGAAAGAAAGCTCAATATATTGTGATACAGAAACTTAAATCCGAGAGAGATCAGAAACTTTTACAAGAAAAGAAAAGATTAGCAGAATTAGAAAGAAAGAAAAAAGAAGAAGAAGAAAAGGAAAGATTACGTAAACTGGAGAAAGAACGTAAACGAAAACAAGCAGCAGAAGAAGAAGCTAAGAAGCTTCAACTTCAAAAACAAAAAGAAGAACAAGAACGCCAGAAAGCACAAGCTGAAGAACACGCAGAAGCTGCCCGCAAAGCACAAATGGAGAAAGATGTCAAATTGAAATTAGAGCAAGAACAACAAAAAAAGGAATTTCAAGAAAAAGCTGCAAATAGGATCAAAGAGCAACAGGTTGGCTCAAATGTGGAAGCAAAATTAGACCGCTATATTGATGTATGTCTGGAGTTTAGAAAGAACGTAAAACTTGTAATGTTAAACGATCCTAATTTAGCCTCGATTAAGAAGCAGTGTAACGCTCTTAGAAGAAAGATTAATCCTAAGTTTGGACAGTTGATAAATTCATATAGTAAGGTTAACACAATTACGCTTGAAATTATCAATTTTGTTGAGCAAAGTAAACAATTGGGAAGCAACAATGCAGAATTGTCTCATTTCATTCACAAATGGTTCATGTACACTCTTACAAAGTTAATTATAAAACAAGCAGAGAAAGAAATCAGGGTGTCAATAAAGGCTGCTATGCCCCTCGCATATGTTGTAGTGTATCTTTTAATTAAATATCCTGAATTGAAAGAGATATTATTGGCGAAATTTATCAAAAAATGCCCGTACATCTTGGGTTACTCAGCATCCTTCTCGACTATCCAGGGAAGAACCAAGATGGGCTGGAAATTCACAAATAAAGAAAGCCAAATATTTGAGTCTGATTTAGAATATAATGAACGTGTGGGTGGTATTTTTACTCTTTGGTCAATGATTACCACTGTTCAACTAAAAAACAATTTGGCTATTTTCAACTCTCTTGGAAATTTGCCAACACATGGTGGCAACGTAATACTACAACCAATTATGATATCGAAATCATGGATCATGATTTCTAGACTCATGAATATTGATAAAAGGTTGATTACAAACTCACATTTCTTCATGCTTTGCAACTGGTTTCAAATTGCTGGCCAAGCATTTGTAAATGCATATGGGAAACAAGGTAAAAAATTGATCCACTTAGTTTGCTTTGAATATACCAAAGATTTCACAGGTAAGGAATATACTTATTCCAGTAAATTGTCTAGTTTGGGTGAGGAATGGGAAAAACTAGGAAAATTTAATGATCTTGAACCAATGACGAACTGATTTTGATTTTAGAATGTGAATATTTTGATTTGTTTGAATTAGTTTATTTTTTACACTTTTATTATCTACTGTATTTATATAATGATCCTTGTATATTAAATAGTAGAATGGAATTTTTTTTTTTATATTTAAAACTTTAACTCTTACTAATAGTACTTAATGATGAGATAGTCATCATTTTTTTATGTTTTTATTATTAGAATTTCTCATGCTGAAGTTTTGAAATAAGTCCTGTATAAAAATGCTGATGTTTAATACCGGTATAACAATTCCAACCTTCATTTTGTACACATAATTCTATGTTTAACATTGTCATTTTTTGAATTCTTGATCGAGTTTTTCTCTTTATTGTTAAAATAATATCTATTTAATATTTCGCCAGATTAATTTTTTCTTAGCTATTTATAAAAATTACGTATACAGTTTCCAAAGCGTATTTTACACTGGAAAACAAAATCTATTACAATTCACAAGTGTGAAGTCTGAGACTTGAAATATATGTACACGTGGACTTATTTTGATTGACTATAAATGATAATATGTTGTTTCCTACTTAGCTAAAATTATTTATGCTTTTCAGTACCATAGAATGGCAAGCCAAGAGAACTTAGTAAAATTTTAGCTTGTGAATCTTTCTGGGCCGTTGTTTTGAAAACTACGTGCAAACCGTAAGTTGTTGTCCATGAGTCTGGTGATGCAGCAATTTCTGGAAAATGCTTCACATCTTTGGCTGTTAATCCAAATGCTAAATTACCATAGTTATCGCCTGATTCGTTACTTAAGCCTTTGAAATCTGGAATCTTTGGCAAAACTAATTCTGTTAAAGTCAATAAGAAGTCATGCATTGGCTTTCCCTTTAATTCAACTTTAGCACCAACTTGTCTAGATTTTCTTAAGCCCCATCCAACAACGTCACTTTTGGAAAAAATTGGCTTTGGCTTTTCACCAGTGATTTGCTGAACTTGGAATAGTGAACTAACGGTGTGATGTGGCTGAGCAACAGCTTCAGGCACAAAACAATTTATATGTATCGATGTTAATTCAGGAATATTTTTATTTGTGATTCTTTTAACATCTGGTTGCGGATTAGTAAATCCTTTTGGCTTTCTAAGTGGTCTGTTTAAATGATATTCAGAAGTACCATCCCACTCTCTTCTTTTCACACCAATGATTCTTTCTGGTGCTTCGTGTTCATAGGTGGCATATAATAAATCACTCATCAAAATATTATTACAGTAGCCTTTTAATCTATCTGGAGCAACATTTGTGACTTTGAAATGTGGCGATCTTGGGTCATTTTTAGGATATTTCAATTCAGGAAATCTTGGTGACAAGATACGTTTGTCAATTTTCACTGTGTGATGAACGGGATGAACGATAGAACAACCAGGTTTACCAAGGGAAATGGATGAAGAAGAAAAAAAACGGACTGACTTGTTCATTTCTTTTGTATTTTAATATAGTTATCTTGATGAATAACGTGTTAAAAGAAAATTATACAGCATAAACAACCAGGTAATTATATTATACTTTGCAAAATATATCTGATAGATACTATTTAATTCACTTTGGTAAATACTCGAAAATTTTTTTTAAATTTCATTGAATTATTATAAAAAATTTTTTATCCACCATACAAAAACTTATCGATTTATCAATGTAATGATGTAAAAAAATAATGAAGGATGCGAGATTCGAACTCGCGCGGGAGTATTCCCAACAGATCTTAAGTCTGTCGCCTTAGACCGCTCGGCCAACCCTCCAATAATATTTTTCTGAAAAACAGTGCAGTTAATTCGTTTACACACTTAGCCCGTCTCGCATGTCTTTTTTTTTTTTGTAATTGGTGTTGACGAGTTGTCGTATTATAGATAATACTATGAGGCATCTTACAATTGATTACTAAGAATGTGCCGTGATGCTACTAATACAAAGCCGTTTAATCGTTAGATTAAATAATCAAGGAGAAATGAAACTACCATTATATAAGAACCTAAATTCTCTTTCTACTTACACATTTTATCATTTTATTATTTATTTTAGTTCCTTTTAATCAAGGATCCAATCGGAATTACTGTTTAGGTAACTCGAGAATAAGATTGTTAAAAGTAAACTCCAATCACTTCTGATCCTTCAAGTGATTTACTTTTAACAATCTTATTCTCGAGTTACCTAAACAGTAATTCCGATTTATGAAGTTTTATATAATTATGTTTATAAAGCTTTTCCATTTCCAAAAGCACATAAATCGTAAAGCATAAATATTTCAATTTGTAATCACGTGCGGAGGTTTGGATATTGATGTGGAGTTGATCTCACCGAAAAACCCCTCAAAAAAAAAATTTGGAAAAACTGAGGAGAGCAAAATATGGATAGACGTAATACATTCGTGAATCAATGGATGATCATAATAATGGTAGAATTTTGGAAATTTGAAGATAGTTCTGATTTGATTGCATTTAAGAAGCCTAGATGGGAATAAATGAGAAGGATTTAGCAAGTTTCCATAAATATTTGGTGCAATGCAAGAATATTGTAATATTGATAGGGAGTGGATTATCATCCAGTTCGGGAATTGAGACTTTCCAAAATACATCAGAATATTGGCATGGTCATCATTTGATAGATTTATCTACTCCAGATGCATTTTTAGATAATCCAGGTTTAGTGTGGCAATTCTATTCTTGGAGAAGGCATAATGCGTTACACGCATCTCCTAACAAGGGCCATTTTGCGCTTGCTGAGCTTTCAAGAAGAATGAACAATAACAAGTTTAAAAAATGTTTAACCATAAGCCAGAATGTAGATGGGCTTAATCTAAGGGCAAGCCACGATGTGGAAAATATTATGGAATTGCATGGTGATTTGTTCACGTTGAAATGCACGTATTTCTTTTGCAATTATGTCGAGAAGAATAATTTCAAGGATCCACTAACTCCTTCATTGAGATGCATAGAAAATTCTACAGAAAGCAGAGAAGAACAGAAATTGAAAAGTACGATAGATGAAGAAGAAGAAAGGGGCAGCAAGAGGCTCAAACTAGAAGAACCTGAAATAGATTCAGAACTTACAGTAGATCAGCTACCCAAGTGCCCTAGATGTGGTGGCTTACTAAGGCCAGGTGTGATTTGGTTTGGTGAGTCTATTCCGCTTAAAATTATTGATAAGATCGATGATTTTCTTCTTAAGAACAGGGTTGATCTCATATTGGTGATAGGAACCAGTGGCAAGGTATGGCCAGCTGTGAGCTATGTTGAAAGAGTAAAAATGCGAGGCGGCAAGATTGCTGTTTTTAATAAAGAGATCAATTTTGAGGAGATCAAGAAAGACAAGGGGAACACGTGGGGATTTGAGGGAGATGCTGCAGAGACATTGGAGATAGCACTAGAACCAATTATTGGAAAAAAGTATTTGCCTCGAGATTACCGTCGAATGTAAAATTGAAGACAGGTGTAAAGTTGATCTGGAATAGCCAATATTTATGAATATTGTGGAGGTACGTGTATAGAAAGAAACCTAAATGCGAGAGAAGACTCATCTCCCCGTCGATGTAAGTCGTAATCCATTAACGGTGGAAAAGATAGACAGCCATGGATGCTATTTTAAGCTTGACAGTCACAGAAACAGTTATTAGTTAAGCTCTGACTAGGATATGCCAAATTTCACACAAGCGTATTGAGCCATTAAGCTGGGTGGTCTGAAAATTACTGCACTGTTGAACTTTTCAGTCCGTGCTAGAAAATGCATGAATATTTGAGAATGCGCAGGCGCGTATTGTCTTCAGCCATTTTCTGTTCTGTTTTTATTGCAAGGGAGAAATAAAGGCAAAAGTCAACATTGCATGAGATTTTTTTTTCTCAAAGTGGTGATAATATAAATTTCTACGATAATCCCCTACAACGCGGGTTTTCCTACAATTACGAAGGGGATTCTTGTTCTGTTATGTTCTCTCTTCTCTTCTCTTCTCTCCTCTTCTGTTCTGTTCTGTTCTGTTCTCTTCTCCTTCCCTTTTCTTTCCTTCTTCTTTTCTCTTTTCCTCCCTCGATAGTATTTTTGATTAACGTAATATCAGGTAACTAAGAAACAACTAAAATAGACAAACATGGCTACTGCTAAAACCCAAACAGCTAAGAAGTCCTCTCTTCCAACATATAAAGAAATGATTGCTGCTGCAATTACTGCTTTGAAGCAACGTAACGGCGCCAGTCGTCAAGCACTCAAGAAGTACATCATAAGCACTTATAGCCCAACCAATACCAATTTCGACCTGCACTTCAACCAATCCTTAAGAAAGGGTGTTGAGGCAGGAGATTTCATCCAGCCAAAGGGCGCATCTGGTCCTGTGAAGTTGGCCAAGAAGGAAAGCCCAAAGACCAAGAAGCCAGTCGCTGTAAAGAAGACCACCGAGAAAGCTGCCCCAAAAAAGGCTGCTCCAAAAAAGACTACAGCTAAGAAAGCTGCTCCAAAGAAAGCCACTACTACCACCATCACTAAGAAGAGCACAGCTAAGAAAGCTGCAACCACAAAAAAAACCGCTCCAAAAAAGGCTGCCGGTACAAAGAAAGCTGCTACAAAAAAGTCTAAGAAATGAAGTAAAATACGCGCTAATTGAATTCCAAAAATTTTTAGTTCCTTGTTTTATTCTTTTTTTTGTTTGTTTTTGATTGTATTCATTGGTTATTTGGTTAATGTAATATTATTTGATGAGTTATTTGTAATATACAGTTTATTTTGATAATAGTGATTGTAGAAAACTTATATAAACAGTAGTGTCATTTAGCATTGGTTTTCCATATACTGGCCGGTTGTTGACCATGCCTCTACAGCTGCTGCCCTATTGTTTGGCTTCTGTCCTGTTATGCATTTTTTTTTCAGAAATTTTTATTTATTTTTTTAGTAACGTATTTCTCGGCTCTTCAATAAAATTTTGTTGTATTCAACCGGCTTTTCGTTTCTGCAAATATAAAATATAAATATTTATGTAATGTTATCTGCAAGCAGAGAAGGTTGTCTAATATTCATTTGATCTAAGCATATTTAATAAAGCTTGTCCAGCCATCCAATAGAGTTAAGAGATGTTTAACAGTGTGTTTAAAACCGGTATATATGCACATTATACTGTCAGCTCGACCCCTACATTTACCAGTACCCCGTGGTTGATCTACGATGCCAAAAATAATAAGACTAAACAAAAATGCTCCTTATTCAAGTTTGATAAGAAAATATTTGAACAATTAGTCCACGATAGCAGTAGTAACTCTTTCAATAGCATAAGCAAAGCTACCTACAAACTTATATTGTCAGAGGCTATAAAATATGTTAAATCATATGTCAGCACTTTGATCAGATTCAAACATCCAAATATATTGTCAGTTATCGAGCCCTTAGAAGAACGTCAAAATAGTATGATTTTTGTTGCTGAACGTGTGACCGAAAACTTGGCAAATTTTATCAAGGAGGATAAACATAAGGAGGAAAATGAATTACTTATCATCAATGGGTTATCTCAAGTAAGTGCCGCCTTGATTTTCCTTCATAATAATGCCAACACAGTTCACTTGAACTTAATTCCTTCGAGCATATTTATCACAGAGAAGCTCGACTTCAAGCTTTCCGGATTCAACTTTTCAGAATCCTATGAATCTTCTGGTTCCAGCTATAATTTTTTAAATCCAGATGATCGATTTCCATCTTTTTTATCCATCGACTTAGATTACAGCGATCCAACATTATTGATTGATAGGCAGCTAGGTTATTATAATGACATTTTTTCTTTGGGCTGTTTGGTATACCAAACATTGAATATTATGAATCCGGGAAAGAAATTGATAAATTCCAATAACGATATGTATGATTATAAAGCGTGCATCAATAAAATTAAAACAGGGAACATATCTTGTAAGTTTGCAGACGAGTTTTTGAATGCCAACTTCGATAAATTAATTACTTTGAATCCAAATATGAGACTAAATATCGAAGATTTCAAAAACTCTTCTCTCTTTAATAATGAATTGGTTAATTCTTTGGATTTCCTCAATAATTTTGAATCTAAGACGTTAGTTGAAAAAGACATTTTTTTGAAAGGATTTAATTCAAGAGATTTCTATTGTAGATTTCCTAAGTTTATTTTGGTTGATAAATTTTTACCTATTTTAAAAGATACTTTCACAAATATTTCAAACTTAGTTATTTTCCCAGTTGCATTAACTGGCGTATTTAAAATATCCCCACAGCTATCAAATTTGATGTTTGCTGAATTACTAGTTGATGTTTTAAAGCCTTTGATGATTAAAAGTAATGGTAAAAAATTTGAGTTAAATATAATTTCATTTACCGAGATACAATCGATAGTCATTGATTACTTGAAAATAACTTTGGAGAAGCTTTCATCTGTTTCCTCTAATCTTTTTAGAAAAGCCGAAAAATCATTCTTGGTTCCTTTGATTAACCACGTTCTTGCAGATGGGGCGATTTCTATTGAACAGCTACAGACAGAGGCAAATAATAATGCAATTCAAAATGTGTTTAATACTGTTAAAACATTGGGTCAAGTTTCTCCAGAAAAATTGAAGATACAGGAAAGATTCTTATCTAATTTATCTTTAATTATTGCAACATTACTAAAACAATGTGAAAGTGAAAGCAACAACACAACAGGTGCAGGAAGCCTTAATGCAGCTGCTAACACAGTTACTAATATGCTTTCTGGAAAATTTTCTGCTACCAATTTTATTGAGACCGAAATATTTCCAAAAATTTCAAAAGTGTTCAAGACTACAGGATCTTTGGCTATTAGGCTTGAGATCTTGAATTGTTACATTAATCTAACCAAGGATAAGATTGTGGCTGCTAGCTTTTCTTCTAAACAGATCATTCCTATTTTGATTAGTATTAAACAAAAGAATAACCAACAAATCCTACAGAAATTATATGTTTACTACAGCGTTTATCTTGTTCAAGAAGAATTATTCGATAAGTCCTTATTTATAGAAACTATTATTCCCGAACTTTTGAAATTGAGTTTTGAAAATAATGAATTAACTATTGCAAAGTTCAACGAGTTTTATATGTTGCTTGCAAAATTCCAAGAAAAGTTGAAACAACGACATCTTGTATACTTGGAAAAATTCAATGCGAAGAATATAGTTAAGAAGAATAATCTTGAATCAACATTGACCAATGGGGATGGCAGTTCAGCAGCTTCTCCTGATGGTATGCCACAAGTTGCTACGTTTGATTCGTTGATTAATAAAGGTCCGGTTTCAGATATTCCAAGTATTGAAGACAGCAAAACAGACCATTATATTTATTCCAATTCTAGAACAGCTACGCCAATAACTAACAATGATAATACTTCTATTTTTTCTACTTCGTCCCATGGCATGGTTTCATTAGAGGCCACTAACAGAAATCTTACGTTACCTTCTACCAAGAGTTCTACTCCCGTTATGATGCCTTCCAAAATCTCTAGTCCTGCATTACAACCTGCTAACAGAGCTAGTAACCAAATATTGACACCAAATAAAGTATTAATACCTAAAATAGATGATACAAAATTCAATAACCAGCTGCAATCTAGTACTGATAATAAGCAAATACTTATGGCTAATACAGGTCTTGATTGGTCTCTGGAAACAACAAAGCTAAATGCTGGAAAACTTACATTAGCATCGAAGAATGTTTTAACGCCCAAATCTAGAAGTGTTTCCCCTAGGGTACAAAGCAATAATAGTGGTGGTCTAAATTTGACAAATAAATCTAATGCTTCTTCTGCTTTACCGCCTGGTTTCTCTTCAGGGTTGATTCAACCCATGAAACCAAGTACTCCTCATACAACAAAAACTGATAAATTTGAAAAGGCCTCAAATGATTTTTTCGATAGCTTTTTATAGAATACTACAATTTATGCTACTAGTCGTTTCTCATCTTTTTCCCTTTGGTAATCTATTCATATTATATACTACTTCAGAAATATTCAGCCATGTAAGAAGAAAGATTGTATTTGTTTTTAGAGATTGCAGGCGCAGCATATGTCATATTGCAGCGCATTAACAGAAGGCTTTTTTGGTGTGGAGATGTTTTCCAAGAGAACCACTTGTTAGGTATTTGTATTATGCGTTTCAAAATTCAACATAAAAAGTAGTTTGAAACTTAAGAAACAACAACTGATGATTGACGATAATGAAATGGCTTTTGAATTTATTATAATAGCTTATTCTTACTTATTCCTCGAGAAAATTCTTTGTTTCTGAATATTGGAATTTGATATTATGAATCTCCTTTTTGATATAGGTTCCCATTATTTCTTGAAATCAGCATAATTTCCTTTGATTAATGGTATTAATTTAAATTACGCTGACAAAAAAATGAGAAAAGGTATTAAATTATATTCTATATTATTTTTGCTAGCCGTATTATTTACTCCAAGAACAGTGTACTTGAGTATATATAACATAGAAATTGTTAAATCATTTGTTCATGAATTTTGCAGAGGTGAAAGTATAGAGTTAGCACATAATCACCTACATCCTGCTGAAATAACTTACTTTGACGTGATAAAGAATAAGCATATATCAAAAAATAATCATGATATTGGCCTAAAGAGCAGTGAGATTCAATTAGAAAAGAGAAAAGATAAAAATAATGCAACCTCTACTACTTCTTCTACTTCTCAGGCATCAAATGGTACTGCCACTCCAAATATGTTGCAAGCAGTTGCCGGAGAGAGTGTTTATGTTAATAATACATACAGAAATTATAGTTCTTTAATTACTAATGGACTTAAAGTGATTGATTTTATTCAAGCTTGTTATCTACCCTCTTCGTTGGCTGTTTGTGGGGTTAACTCTCCTGTTTTTTACTTGACTGGAGTGCTGGTGGGGACGCCAGCCCAAGAGCTACAGGCTTTAATTGATATAAATACATACGAAACTTATTTCCCAACTTGCAACACTCTTACAGATTGTCCAGTTTCCAAATCAAAAAACTTATATTCATGTGTGTATAACTCCTTTGACGCCAATATTTCATTTAGTTTTAATTATGCAAACACAAGTTTTTTGACTAATTTTGTGAATAGTAAATCAGAATCATTAATAGAAGGATGCTGGAGTTGGGATAACTTCACACTAGGGTTCAATTCATCCATGTATGAGAATGCTAATTTTGATTACTTTGAATTCGCTACTGTGAATACTGTTGCTGAAGGATGCTATTTTGAATCGCTTCTCGGTCTCGGCATGGAATCTCTGATTAGCAGAAATCTTTTTATTAGTGATAAAGAGAGAAAGAAATATTATAATAGTCAGACCACAAAATTTCAAAACTCTTTATTGGATACAATGAAAATCTATGGAATGGTAAATCTGAGAGTTTATTCCATGTATATAGATTCTAATGGTAGCGGGAAGTTAATCCTTGGAGGGGTTGATAAATCACGAATGAAGAGTGAAATGGTGTATTTCAACAACATCACGTCCAAATATTTTCCATCATCCTTGGTTAAGATGGATTCCAAAAGTAAATTCAAGTTGTACAGGCCGTTTTTTAACTTAACTTACTTGGAAATTGCAGGCTTGACTAACTTCAAAGAAAAAGCGAATGACTTGGTGTCCTACGATGCAGTTCTAGAAAGTACTGACAGATTCATATACGGCCCCAAACCAATAATAAAAAGTATTGCAAGCCACTATAATTTAAAAAACGCGGATAATGTATATTATATAAATTGCTCGCTCCCTGGTGATCCATTAACAATAACCTTGAATTCTAAGTTCAATGCAACAATCCCATGGAAGGACTTGGTGTTTAAAAACTTGAATCCCTCCACCAATACAAAGCAAAATCAAGATTGCATGTTTGCGCTAAACTACAAAAACACGCAAGATTACTTTTCTCTTGGCCAAACGTTCTTGAATAATATTTACCTTTACTCAGATATTGAACATAGTAGATTTGGTATGGCGGAGGTCAATAGAGCGTTGGAAGTGGAGCCATTATTCTTATCTGAAGTTGTCCAGAATACAACAGGTCAGCACTAATTGTTTCTTGGGTGAATGCTAGCATCACAAATGAAACGTTAGCTCACCCTTTTTGTCTCTTCGTTTTTTTAAATACTATATATACTTTTAATTTGATAGATTGTTTGATATAACAAGCTTCTTGATGCTTTTCATATCCTTGCTGACAAGTCTGCTACCCATTATTCAGAATGTTTGCTAAGAGAACAACCTGTAACAAAGTTTTCTGACAGCGCAGAAGGATATTCCGCACGTTTTAACACGCACACGAAAAAGAAGTCCTCAAACTAACAGTTTTAATCTCTACCTTAGTGCAGCATCGCTGATGAGACAGCCCCACTTCTTGTTTGTTTTTCTTCTGATATATAAATATAAATTCCCAGAAGTTTCCCATCTTTGGATCTACACTTTTTTTAGTTTCAGCCTTGCTTACCAAATAGTTTTTATGACCTCTTTATCCATTGTATTCCATCTTATTTGATTTTTGTTTTCTTACTGCACACTAAAAAAATGGTAAACAATATTGGTGGTATCATCTCTGGGGAAAATCCAACGACCTACTCAAGTTCTTCGCCATACACTATATTCTTGTTACAAGCCTTGATCATATACTGCTTTTCAAGTATCATAAATTATCCGCTACAGAAGCTTAGACAGCCGAGAGCCGTTGGCGATATCATAGCTGGCGTGATTCTAGGCCCTACTGCTTTTGGTAAAATCCCCAACTTTACAGATACTATATTTCCAAAAACCAGCATACCTGGCTTGACACTTGTCGCAAATATCGGTATTATTCTATTCTTATTTGTTGTTGGCTTAGATGTGGACATAGATTTTATGAAGAAAAATATGAAAACTGCAGTATCTGTGGGGTTTGTTACCATTGCAGTGCCATTCAGCATAGGCTGCGGTATATCTGCCGGCATCTATAGCCAGTACAGAAAATCCAGTACTGATTTGCCTGATATTGAGTTCACAACCTTCATGGTTTATATCGCGACTGCAATGTCTATAACTGCCTTACCCGTTTTAGCTAGAATCCTTAAAGAATTGGACTTAACTCATGACAGGATTGGTATTATTGTATTATCTGCTGGTATCTTCAATGATTTAATTGGTTGGATATTATTGGCGTTGTCAGTTACTTTAGCTAATTCCACATCTAATCCCGTAAACACAGTTTATATTCTTTTGTTAACATTCGGATGGTTCCTATTTATTATCTATCCTGTTAGATATTGTTTGCATGCTTATTTAAAAAAATTTACAAACGAGATCGAGGTTGGCCCTAACCATGCGACACTTACTTTGGTATTTGGCTTAACTTTTATTTCTGCTTTTTTCACTGATATAATCGGTGTTCATCCTATCTTTGGTGCTTTCATGGTTGGTTTAATCATTCCTCGTGAGTACGGATTTGTGGATAAATTCATTGAGAAAATTGACAGCTTAATCAGTGCTGTATTTGTTCCATTATATTTTGTGTTAGCTGGTCAATCAGTTGATTTTTCAGCTTTGAATGAAGGTATCGACTGGGCTTATACTATTGGCGTTTGTCTTTTAGCTTTGGTTGGTAAAATTATTGGTGGTTTGATTTCTGCCAAAGCAATGGGATTATTTTGGAGAGAATCTGCGGCGGTTGGTATTTTGATGTCTTGCAAAGGTATTGTGGAAATTGTTGTGTTAACGGTAGGTTTAAGCTCCGAGATCTTAACAAAAAAAATTTATTCTATGTTTATGTTTATGGCCATCGTGAATACATTACTTACCACACCACTAACTGCATTGGTTTATACCAAAAGTTACAGAAAGAGTATTGATAATATTGCTACATCTGATAAACAGAAGAAGAGAAGAGAACTGACATCTGCAACAGAAGTTGATGATATTGGCGATCAGAGCATACCAGAACAAATCAGAGACAAGACCATATAATCTACGATTTGCGTCAACATATATAGCTATTGGTTTTATTTTATTTATTATTATTTATTTTCATATTATTATTGTGAAATACATTTTTAGATTTCAATTATCACTGAAATTTGAAACAAAAAATTTAGTAAGAGAAATATGATCTACATACAATAAACCATTAAATATTTAAACAAATAAAATTCCAAAAAAAACGACCTCGGTGAGGATTGAACTCACGATCTTGCGATTAACAGTCGCACGCCTTAACCAGCTTGGCCACGAAGTCATCTTTGCGAAAACTGGATTTATAGCAGGGAGCCTTGATTTTTGAAGTAGCAACATTGTGAGGACATACATCATTTTGCATGATAATTCAAGTAATTGTCAAGATATAACAGCTTGTCGTATTATAGATAATACTATGAGGCATCTTACAATTGATTACTAAGAATGTGCCGTGATGCTACTAATACAAAGCCGTTTAATCATTAGATTAAATATGTCGTATTATAGATAATACTATGAGGCATTTTACAGTTGATTACTAAGAATGTGCCTTATGATTAGTAAGAATGTGCCGTGATGCTACTAATACAAAGCCGTTTAATCATTAGATTAAATAATCAAGGAGAAATGAAACTACCATTATATAAAGAACCTAAATCCTCTCTCTAMTTAYACATTTTATCATTTTATTATTTATTTYAATTCCTTTTAATCAAGGATCCTACTTATTAATTATTGATATACAAATTGTATCAGTTATTTATTCTCTACAGAGTTTTATATTTAATATATTTTCTCTATTACACACAAAAGTAAACTCCAATCACTTCTGATCCTT
>JNFU01000021.1:22449-174753 GCA_010994365.1 Saccharomycopsis schoenii | reverse complement strand
CTGATAGAATTACTCAATTAGAAGAGAAATTCGAGGAAAGATTCAAAACGTTAGAACTTGGATTTAACGAGAAATTCGACAGAATCTTAAACTATTTAGATGCTCTAAATTTATCTAAAAAAGATGATACTGTTATTATTGATGAAAGTAAGAATAGTGTTTCTACTAGAGCAGATGATCCTAACCAAATCATCGGAAACACCAATCCTTCTTCACAACAATTTGTATATCAATAATTAATAAGTAGGATCCTTGATTAAGAGGAATTAAAATAAATAATAAAATGATAAAGTGTGTAAGTAGAGAGAGGATTTAGGTTCTTTATATGATGGTAGTTTTATTTCTCCTTGATTATTTAATTTAATAATTAAACGGCTTTTTATTGTGGTGGAACAGCAAATTCTTAGTAATCATACGGCATATTCTTAGCGATCATATTTGAAATGAATCATAGTACTATTTTTATTTATAATACGATATATATATATATATATATTAAATAAAAAAATTACATTATATAGGACTTTGAGTGATTTATTTTGTATGCATCTCTTTAGACTGTTCATGAAGCGATTTTGTATAATCAACTATTTGAATTTGCTATTCACATTAAGGAAGGAAAACGCATACTATCAACTTACAACAACCCAAGTATATATTATAATAAGTTTCCAAAAAAGTATTCAAGAGCTTTGAAATAAAAACCTTCAAGAAGATTTGAATGATTTATGAACATTTTGAAATATGTGAAATCTAGTCAAATTTGTATATTTGTAATTGTTTGGATTTTGAAAACTGATTCGCGTTTTTTTTCTCCTCTTTCAGAGATATAAGTGCGCGCACCCGTGACAAAAAGAAAGAAATCATACGTCAAACGAGGAAAAGTCGAGAATAATAAATAAGAACGATGAACAGGAAGTTGATAATGCCTGATTTGTCCCATTTAGCCTTATCTAAATATACCTGTAAGACTACTGCATACCATCAATAAACATTTCATCAGCTAAAAATTAGAGATAGATGGAACAATCAAGAACTCTGAGTCTAAGCATTGACACAACAATCGTGACTGATGATGAAAGCACACAATTATTAACAACATCATCGAGTCAAATAAATGAAGTTGAAGAAGATGATAACATAGAAAACACTAAATTAGGTAACTACTCTTTTTTTGTTGTATGTGCATCTGCTGTTGGAGGTATCTTATTTGGATTTGACTCAGCGATAATATCTAGCGTTTTACTTTTTATTAATAATGATTTGGGCCATTTATTAACCGATTTTGAAAAGGAGATGATTACTTCAATAACATCTGTTACTGCATTATTAGGTTCTATCTGTGGAGGATATTTATCCGATATTTTTGGAAGAAAGCAGGTTCTCATTTATTGTTGTATAATTTTCTTGATATCAGGGATTATTATGTGTTCGGCAGTTTCAATAGTAGCGCTTATTTTAGGAAGAGCATTGGTAGGAATAGCTATTGGTGGTGCATCTATGGTAGTTCCTGTTTTCATTACAGAAATCTCTCCTTCCAAAATTAGGGGATCTTTGTTATCTTTGAACACGATTTGTACTACAGGTGGCCAACTTCTAGCCTATTTATTTGCTAATATGGTTAAAAATATAAGTAACAACTGGAGATATTCGTTCTTTATCAGCATTTTACCACCAACATTGTTTTTGTTGGTAGTAAAAGTTGTTCCGGAGACTCCAAGATATAACATCATGCAAGGAGATTTAAAAAGCGCCCGGGAAGCATTGTCTAAAATTTTCCCATTTGCTAATAAGAGCCAAGTTGATAACAAAATCAAAGAGATTCAAAGTGATTTGAATGATAATTCAGAAAGCATTTTCAAGATTCAATTAATTTTACAAAATAAAAGTACGAAGCATGCCTTACTCGTGGGTTGCGTATTAATGTTGATTCAGCAATGCTGTGGATTCAACGCATTTATGTATTATTCACCTACTATTTTTGCAAATTTGGGTTACCAAGATCCAATTTTTGTATCAATATCAATTGCCTTGACTAACTTCATTTTCAGTCTAATACCCTTTTTGATATTGGATAAGATTGGTAGAAGAAAAACGCTTTTATACACAGTTTGGATATTGAGTATATCACTATTGCTCTGTTCAATAATGGCAAACTTAAACAGTAGAGGAGATGATCTGGAGAATAATGCCAGTAGTCAGACATATAGTATTACCATGCTCATATCAATCATTACGTATGTTGCAGGCTATGCTTCTGGTTTAGGAACCGTTCCTTGGTTGTCTGTTGAGTTTTTACCATTAGGAGCGAGGGCTACAGGATCAATGATAATAACATGTTTTAACTGGAGCAGCAATTTTGTTATATCTTCAACTTATTTATCTTTGATTGACAAGACATCGCCTAGCGTTGTATTTATGGGATTTTCAATTATATCAGCAGTTAGCTGGTTATGGATTTACTACTGCTATCCTGAGGTTAAAGGAATTCCTTTAGAACAGATCCCAGAATTATTTGAAGATACAAATCCTCTTGTGACGAAGCAAAAGAAGCGCGTATATTTTTTCTTGTAAATATTCCTTATATATATAGCTTCAATTGCACTTTAATTACGATATGAAAAAAAAAAGTTTGTAAACAAAACCTAAAAATTACCCGCGCAACAAGCAGTCTGGGAATCAGAATTCATTTTGATTTTTTGACGTGGATTCCCATTATATATATATATATATATAGGTATATTTCTTTTGGCACATTTTGCCATCAAGTTTGCTTTTAACCTCTTACTTATATATACCATGATTTAGAAATTGTAATCTATTCTTACCATAACTCTATCATCAAGTAGACACAAAAATAAAAACAAAAAAACAAAATGCCTTTGATGAGAATTATTTTCGAGAGTGGCCAGCTTTGGTATAAGCTAGGTGAGGGATTTGTAAGATCATTCTTTGTTCCGTTAACTTTGATCAATTTGATATTTTGTTGGTTTGTTGAGGACATTTATACAGCGTATAAGATATTTTATTCTCTATGTTCTGAACTATTACATATCTTTCCCTGTGTTTTGGGTCAAATAGGTATTATTGATTATGAACCTATTCGTGAGATTATAGAGAGGCGAAACAACGAAATTGAAGCGGAAAAAAATTTCTATATGAAAATATACAAAAGAGTTGTTATAAAATATGCAACTGGTATTAGAATCATTAGAAATCATTCATCAATGGTTTTTGAGAGAATTTATGGGTCGTTCGATGTCTGGGAAGTACGATATAGGCAAATTTTAAGATTATGGTTTCTCTCTAAAAATACAAAAGATTATTATTTGCACTATCCGAAATGCTTTATTAAAGTAATTCTTATTAGACTATCTCTTTACACCCCAAAAAAGGAAAGAGAAGGTAATTTGAAGAAAAAAAAGAAAAATACCAAAGTAAGTTTGAGTAAAAAGCCAGCGCTTAAGAAAAGTAACTTAAATCTTAAAGCAAAGAAAGTAAACTTAAGCAAAACCAAAGAAACATCTAGTGTTGCATCTATTCACGAAATTAATGATGCTATGAAGCCGAAAGACCCAGCCTGCCCCTTTTTTTTTGAGGACAATCAACGTTCAGGCATTACTGAACTGAGTATCGATAGTATTCAATCTGCCTTCAAATATAATGCCGAAGAAGATAAAGAAAATGAAATTGATCCGACACTAAAAAAATATAAGTTAAGTAGTCCACAACTTGATGGTTCTTCTGAAGTTCGTAAGCAGAAATCACGGCGGCTTCTGGGGATTAGTACACTTCCTCCAACTACCGTAGAATTCCCAACAGATAATACCAGTGAATATGCTGTTGCTACTGAAAACCAAAAAAGTGATGTCAATCACGAAGAAACAAAGAGTCTTCCAACTAATGGTCTTCATATAAAAGCAACTCCTCCGAACAGCCCCTCTCGAAATGGCTTTTCTACAAACAGTTCACCTTTGAAAAGCCCTAAAACAGAAAGCTTTGATACCAAGAACTCTCCAAAAAGAGCTTCTCAAATGAAAAAAATACCCATTACTATGTTTAGACCATTTACAAGTAAAAAATATTATAAAGTCAAAAAGGCTATAATACAGGCAATGGATAGAAAAGATTTTGATGACGGATCCATGGGTCCAATATTCGTTAGATTATGCTGGCATTGCTGTGCAACATATGATAAAGAAACAGGCACAGGGGGATCTAATGGAGCTACGATTCGTTTGGCTCCAGAATCAATTGATGAAGGAAATAATGGCCTAATGCCTGCTAAAGAAGCTTTGGAGCCAGTCAAAGTTAAATTTCAATGGATATCTTACGCTGACTTGTATACTTTGGCTGGAGTTGTTGCTATTGAAGCTATGGGAGGTCCGAAAATCCAATGGATTCCTGGAAGAACCGACACAACTGAAGGGATGTTCGTTCCTCCTAATGGTAGACTACCATTGGGTGATGGAGACTCGCAACATATTAAAGATATTTTCTTCAGAATGGGATTTAATATTCAAGAAACTGTTTGTTTGATGGGAACCCATACTTTAGGACGCACTCACTTATATTACTCTGGATGGGAAGGTAAATGGAGTAATGATCCTATCAGATTCGATAATGAATTCTTCAAGTTATTGTTAAATAGTGAATGGGAATATGGTGAGATTCCTGAAACAGGTAGAAGACAATTCTTTGATAAAAGCAATAGAGATATTATGATGTTGAATACCGATATGGAAATGGTAACTTGTCAAGAATTCCGTGTTTGGGCAGAAATTTATGCAAATGATGAGAAACTTTTTTTTGAAGATTACGCAAAAGTTTTCGCTAAATTACTAGAATTAGGTGTAGAAAGAAATAAAGAAGGAATTGCTATAAAAACACGTTAAAAAGAAAAGAAAAGATATTGTATGAAGGCAATTGAACAAATAAAAAGAAAATCCCTTGTTAATTACATAGATTTTCTTTTTTTTTTTATTTTTTTATTTTTATTTTTATTTTTTTTAGATTTTGAATGGAACTATTAGATCAATAAAATTTCTTAGTTTTTTTTATTTCTAGTAAATCATATTTGACAGAGGAGAAAACGCGTTTACAAAATGTTCGCATTTGCAATTTACGGCAAAAACCAAAAAAACCAAAAAAAAAGTGATTCCCACAGATCTATATAGTCTGCTAATCTTTTGACTGACTTGATCTCATACAAACAACATAAATTGCTAATTAGTTCATCTCTAAAGTATGCCTTTCAGAAGAAGCCGGAAATGGATATTTCAAAAAATGATTTAAAACATTTGTTTATTACATGGTTAGAAGAATTGGTCGCTGACGCGGAGAGGAAGAACTCAAACGCGTTATCCAGTTTAAACCAAGCAGTGAGTAACTTGAGAAAATTTGAAGGAGAAATAGAAGGTCCAAATACGTTGCTAACAATTCCACATATTGGAGAAAAAAGAGTCAATTCTTTAACGAGGCTGCTTAGAAAATTTTGTAAAAACGAAGGATATCCTGTTCCTGAGGGCTTCCAAGAAAGGCAGCGACCTCGTCCAAGTCGACAACAAGTTTTAAGTTCTCTGCCTGCCGAATCTACTAGAAAAAAACCTTCCAAGAGAACTAAGGCCAAAAAGAAATATGTTCCTGCTAAGAGATCTGGTGGTTATGCTATTCTTGTAACATTGGGTATGTATGATCCTGAATCCAAGGGAATGACGAAAGATGAAATTATTAGCAAGGCGAGTTGCTATTGTGACAATAGTTTTTCAGCTAATCCTGCTACCAAACAGTTTCATTCCGCATGGTCCTCTTCGAAGACATTGATTAATAATGAACTTTTGAAATGCAGCGGAAGACCATTATATTATTATTTGACTGATGAAGGTATTGAATTAGCTAAAGTTTTGATATCATCAGAAAGTTCTATCTTATGTCAGCAGAGTCGATCACTAGTATCACAAGCGAAAACATTTTCTATAGACACTAAGGATAAAGTTCAAGCTTCTCACTCCCAAACTTTAAATAAGAAAAGAGGTTCAATTGAAATTTATGCAGAAGAATTCCATGAGCATGAAAACGTGAATAAGCGACATGATTTAAACAAAGGAGTGTTTCCGAATAATCCTAATGTCAATAATATGTGTCACAGAACTAGTAATTCATATGGAAATGATGATATTAAAAAATGGAAAGCTGGAAGTTTTGAAGTTATTTTTATTATTGATAATAGGGAATTAAGAGCAGGAAACGATAAAGAATTCTTCTATTCGAAACTAAAAACGAGCGGCTTAAAAGTCGAAATGAGAAGCTTATCTGTGGGAGATTGTTTGTGGATAGCTCGAAATAAGGAAACTTTAGAAGAAGTTACTCTTGACTTTATATTAGAAAGAAAACGATTGGATGATTTGGTTAGTTCTATTCAGGATGGTCGTTTCTCTGAACAAAAACATCGATTGTCTATCACAGGGATTCGAAATATTTTTTATTTGATTGAAGAAAATTCGGCGATAGATCTATCTGCCTTCAATGAACAAATAAAAACTCTGGTTAGCCAGGCAGTGGTCGAGAATAAATTCTTTGTAGAGAGATGTAGAGACTCAGATAGTGCTATTATATTTTTGGAAAGATTGACAAAAAGGATTGTTAATTATTATTTATACACGGATATTATGGCTATTAGGCCGAAATGGATAGTTCAGCAAACAGATTTTAAGAAGACTTTGAGTGAATATAGAAAGAAATATGCAGATATGGAATGTTGTTTAAGTTACGGTTCATTTATAGAGTCATTAGGGAAGACAAGTTTCGTCACAGTGAAAGAGTTGTATCTTAAAATGTTATTGACCACGAAAGGGGTTAGCTTTGAAAAAGCATTAGTAATACAAAATAATTATAATACACCTAGAAAGCTAATTGAGGCGTACAAGAGCCTAGGTGATAATGAGGGTAAAAAGAAAAACCTTATAAAGGACATAAGTGCAAATGAGGTTGGAAATAGAGCAATAGGTAAAAAAATATCCGAAAATATTTATGAGATTTGGGGTAAGTACTATTAATATCCTACTTTTTGTATCTTGAAAGTTTTTTGTATTACATGTTTCTATATATACGTTGATATATATATGATTGTGATTTTAGTTATGACTTTTCACTACTATTGGTCAAATAATATACAACTTTTTAAATTTTTTCTCTTCGTTTGTAATGTTAAAGTTTTTCAGAAATTTTCTTTATGTTCAACCCGAAAAATTATAATCTAGAATAAGACATATGCTCTATAATGCTCCCAAATAATCTTCTTTTATAGTACCGATGGCGTAAATTTCATTCACATCTGTTCTTGTACCAATAAGTTTTAATCTTATTCTACTACCCTTTTGGATGACTTGATCTTCTGATTCATAAGCAGGAGGATTTGAGCTTGGATTAAATTGCATATCACTTGGAACCATATGCTTACTAATAAATACAGACAATGGACCAGCATCTGCGATAACACCCATTTTACTAACACTGTTGACGACTGCATCCATGACTTCACCCTTGAACGGTTTCCAAACGACTGCTCTGTATTTCACTTCAAATTCTGCAGCCCCTGATTGCGGAATCACTTTGCCCTTTCCGACATCTATTTTCATGGAGTCTAGAACACAAACAATATAACCGAACTGACCTGTACATGTGCCTTCCACATCTGTTAAAAGTTTATCTCGCAAATATTGATTCATTTGTGGGCCAAAATATGATGGATGCAATTGCAAATTAAGCGAAAGATCTTTAATGAAAAACATGTTTCCTTGGCTATATTTTGTATTGCTTTCTGGAATATTATTGCTGCGTTGCTATCTGAATTTATAATGTCAAGAAAGGAGAACTATACCAATTGAAAACTGAATATGTATACTAGGAACGGATAAAAATATAATACAAAAACAAATAAGGTACTGTTTTCCGCTCTAGTCTCTTTATACTAGAAGAGATATGAAAGGAAAGGAAAGGAAAGGAAAGATAGGGAATAATTGCTGAAAATCAGTAAGTGTGTTCTACAAGAAGGTTCAAAATTAACAAAAAGGAAGGTTAGGCCAGGAAATAATCGTTTGGTATGGTGTGCAGAAAATAGTAACCCGTGTATATAGTTCAAAGGAGTAGTGAAGAAGTATTTTCCAATAATTATATCTTCTTGATATGGAATCCCGTAGAAATGATCAATCGCTGCTGACTTATGTGATGAATGAGCCAATTACCTTGTCAAACTGAATATATAAAAGGCTACTCCCGTATACGAGTTTCTTTGATATTTATCGAACATTCAGGCTTTTTTTTCTCATTTTTTTTTCGTCTTTTAAAACAACAACAACTTCTCAAATTAATTTTTCGCTACTGATTACGAGCACCGGTAAGATATATTAACATGCAAAATCAAAAGTTAAGTTAGGCTCTCACCCATAATTTTTCAATCGAAAATTTTTTTGTGCTTTCTTTCTTTTGAAAATTTTTTTGTAATTTTTATCGAAGAATCTTCGTGTGGAAGGTAACTGATTTATTGATTATAAGCCTTTTTGTTTTAAACCATATCACGTCACAAGTTATACTTACTAACTGCATAACATACAGGATCAGATTATCATTAATAATTCTATAATAGAGCCACTAAAATATGTCTCAGAAAATAGGAAGAACAGGTCTCTCATTTGCCAAGCTCTGGCACCATGTGGATGTCGCCCAGGAAGAACGTACTATTGGTAGATTAGCCACACAGATTGCTATTGTTTTGATGGGTAAACACAAGCCAGTTTACCATCCATCTATAGATTGTGGGGATTACGTTGTTGTAACTAACTGCAATATGTTGAAGACTACTGGTAAGAAAATGGAACAGAGGGAATATTGGTCTCATAGTAGGAAACCTGGTCAATTAAAGCTCGTTCCAATGGAAAGAATGGCTGCCAACAAAGGATTTGGTGAATTATTAAAAAAGGCTGTTAGCGGTATGTTGCCAAAAAATAGAACAAGAAAAGTCAGATTAGATAGATTGAAGGTGTTTGATGGCAGTGAACATCCATATAAACAGAATTTCACTGCACATTGGAGTGAACAAGCTGAAATAAAGAAGATTTTAGAACAGCAAAGTAAAAAATAAGTCCACTAATGGAAAATAATAAGCAGGTAGTAATAAAAGCAGCAGATGAAATTGATACGGTAAGCATTGCTTATTTGTTTTCTTTTTTCACAGCTTGATTATATCATACAACGCTTTCAAACCATCAGATATACAGTCATTCTCCTGAGAATACTTTCTGGGTGTACTTTTTTATCATTGATTTGCCTTATTAGTTAGAAATTATAAATGTTGTAATTCTGGCATGCTTATTTGTTTTAGGAAGATGGTGATATCCATGTATTTTATTGCCAGTGGTTTGTGAAGGAAACAGTTAATAGATATATTACTAGAAGCTCTTTTAACAAAATTTTGCGAAAACACCACCTATAATATTTTTGTATTTGTATATAGTTAATAATATTCTTGATGAATAAGATAAATCATAGTAAATAATAAATAAGCTAATTTTTTATGTAATTAAAAAAAATAGCATGAAAAAAAATTACCTGTATAAATTATCGAAAACAAATTATTTTTATATTCATTTAATTTAATAAAAAGTATGTATGAAACGCGTAACGGAGAAGTAATAAGTAAATTAGTAATGACTTTTAATTTTTTTGTTGATCCTAACGAATACTTGAATCTGAATGGTCAGTGTACATTCTTGGTGTGATATTCATAGCCATTAATTCTTGGAATAACAACTTAGCAGCATAAGGAATTTCAACTTGATAGATGTTAGTCTTATTCTTACAAGCACGGCATTCGAACTGATTCTTCTTCAAGTTAGCAATGACAGACATTAAACCGCAAATACCACAAATATGAACTCTGAAAGCGTCTGAAGCTTCCATCAAACGTTCTCTCAAGAAAGCTGAAGTACCGTGGGCGATCATACAATCACGCTCCATTTCCCCGAATCTTAAACCACCATCTCTAGATCTACCTTCTACAGGTTGTCTAGTCAACACTTGTAATGGGCCTCTGGCTCTAGCATGAATTTTATCGTCCACCATATGTCTCAATCTTTGATAATATGTAGGCCCAAAGAAACATTGTGCCATTAATTTTTTGCCTGTATGACCGTGGTATAATAATTCAAAACCTCTTGACTGGTAACCATGAGAACGTAACAAATCAGAGATAGCTTCAACAGTAACATCAGTGAATGGAGAAGCATCACCTTCCAAACCAGATAATGAAGAAACTTTACTCAATAAACATTCAATTAAATGTGCAACCGTCATACGAGATGGAATAGCATGTGGGTTAATAATTAAATCAGGAACAATACCTTCTGCTGTGAATGGCATATCTTCATGACGGTAAGTGATACCGATTGTACCTTTTTGACCGTGTCTAGAAGCAAATTTATCACCGACTTGAGGAATCTTGGTAGTTCTCATACGGACCTTAGAAAATTTCAACCCTTCTTGGTTAACCGTAAGTAATACTTGATCCACAATACCATTTTCTGTAATTCTTAAAGTCGTAGAAGCATCTCTCTTAGTGTGGAATTTAGTTCTTTGACCCAATTCTTCATTGTTAGCCGGGATAGGAGCAGTCTTACCAATAATAACGTCACCACCAGAGACTCTGACACCAGGAGAAATTAAACCATCCTCATCCAACTTCTCATAAGTACCTTGTTTCAAACGTAATGTATTACTCTTCATCGGCTTTTCAAATTGTTCTACACTATTCATACCTTCTCTGCGCTCTTGATCCATGTAGGAACGGAAGAATAAAGAACGGAACAAACCTCTATCGATGGAACTTTGATTCATAATAACAGAATCTTCTTGGTTGTAACCACTATAACACAAAATAGCAACGATTGCGTTCTGGCCCGCAGGCAATTCTCTAAATTTCAAATATTCCATGGATCTTGTGGTAGCCAAAGGTTTCTGTGGATAGTATAAAATGTTAGCCATAGTATCCATTCTGACACTGTAGTTAGTCAAGAAAACACCCATAGCTTGCTTACCCATTGCAGATTGATATGTATTTCTTGGAGACTGGTTATGATCTGGGAAAGGAATAATGGAAGCTGCGACACCCAAAATCATACTTGGATGAATCTCACAATGGGTCCAAGTCTGCGCATTTCTAGTATGTTTAATCTTAATACGTTTACCTGAACTCTCCTCCATCTCTTCATTTGATTTTTCAATTTCTTCTTCATCTTCATCAATAGGGATTAAATCTTCAGGAGACATGGCGATCATCGTTGTTTCTTCTTCCTCCGCATCAATGTACTCAATAATACCGTCAAGTACCAAGTTGGACCAGTAATACCCTTCTTGTCTTTCACCATCTGCATTCACATTCATTAAATCATCTTCGCTTTGAGAGTAAATCAAAGCTTGCACGTGCGACTTTTCTAATTTCAATTTACCATCTTCAACAACGAATAATGGTCTATAAACTCTACCGGCATCAGTGAAGATCTTAAATTCTTTTTCACGAATGTTTCTCACAATAGAGACTTCTGAATTAATATCACCTTTTCTTCTCAAACTTCTTAAGGCTTCATCAATGATTCTAGCATCTTTCTGCACACCAACCCAAACACCATTGACAAAAATTCTTGTAGAAGTAACATCCTTATGCGGAACATAATCTTCTAATGGATCCATACCCCATTCTTCCAAATATTCAGTGATAGCATCAGATGGGGTACCAACAGAGATGCATGTCATCAAACTTAAGTTTTTGACTAAACCACAAGCTTGACCTTCCGGAGTTTCGGCAGGACACACAAGCCCCCAATGAGAATTATGTAATTGACGAGGCTTGGCGATCTTACCATCTCTTCCAATTGGTGTATTTGTTCTTCTCAAATGCGATAATGTGGAAGAGTATGTATATCTGTTCAACACCTGAGAAACACCTGCTTTTGCAGACATAGCCTTCTTTTGTTCACCCCAATTACCTGTGGCCAAGGAATATCTTAAACCATCAGTAATAGTATTTGGACGAATAGCAAGAGATAAGTTGAAGTCTCTATTATTTTCAACACAACGTTGCATGTATCTAAAGATGTCTCTCGACAACTTACGGTAAAGTAATCTGAACAATTTTGCTAATAAAGGACCAGCCAAATCAAGACGCTTTTTACCGAAATGATCTCTGTCATCCGGCTCCTTTCTTTCTAACGCACAGAGTAATAATTTGTTGACCATGTAACCCAAGAAAAAGGCTTTACGAGATTCAAAACCAACTTCACGAGTGATATGTGGTAAAAGCTCTTTCTGTAAAATATCACGGGCATATTGAATACGCTTTTCTCTTTTAATACCAAGCACATTACCTCTTCTACCAATAAAATCCAAGGCGACCTCTCTGTCTTGAATTACAAACGCTTCTTCTATACTTGGTTTTAATAATTCCAACATTTGCCAATCGTTTTCATCATAACAGATGTGCTCAATAATATCACCATCAGGAACAACACCTAAAGCTCTAAACACAATTAATAATGGGATATCTGCTTTAATATAAGGTAAGGTAGCCTTAATAGTCTTATTACGGTATAATTTAATTTCCAAATTACTGATTAAACGAGAACCATTATCAATTGCAGAACGAACTTCAGACAAGTAATGAATTGGAGAAGGAGCTGATTTCTTAAATACCTGAACAATGTTTGCAGCTGCTCTTTCTTGAGCGATCAAGACTTTTTCTGAACCATTAATAATGAAATAACCACCCATATCATAAGGACACTCTTTCAATTCATAACATTCGGTTTCATTAAAATCTTTTAAAACACAGAATTTTGATCTAAGCATGATCGGAACTTTACCAATAGGGACAAGCGATGGAACAGTAGTTGATTCTTCTTCATTTACGATCCACTCGACTTGATTGGCACGTACTGGATTATTTGGGTTGTCTTCACTTTCAAGGACACGTTTACTAATTTCAACTTGCAAATAAGAGGAGTAAGTTAAATTTCTAAGACGAGCTTCTTGTGGGAAAACTTGACGGACATCACCTTCAGGTTCTGTAATATTTGGTTTTGTGATGAAGATTTTACCAAAGGTGATTTCGTATCTTTTATTCATGTTATCATCTGCAGTCATATGTTGAGCCGGTTGGTCAAGGACCAAGGAAGGGTCTTCCCAGATTAATTCTTGAATGGTGGTGCCTACGAATTCATCAAATGAATCAATTTGCTGGGACACCAAACCTTTTTCTTGGAAAAATGAGGAAATAACAGCCCAACAATCTTCAGCCTGGATAGAGGAGGAGTCATCATAGCCGTAAATATCGGTATCTTCTTCAAAATAACCTTCTTGAGACATCTTATTCGGTATTGAGGGTAATTTCGTACGCTGTAATATGCTTTGCGTTGCGAGTAATAAGTCGATGGATTCCGTTCTTTTGGTTTAAGGGAGTAATGTAGCTTATTATAGTCTTGCAGCAGTACTTTATCAACAAATTAAGTGAATAAACGAACAAACAGGGAGGAGCTCTTGCTAAAAATTAGTGACAGTATATCAACGATAACAGTAACTAAATGACAATGAATAGTTTGCCAAGGGATTTTCAACAACAATAAGTAATAACGGATATATCCAAATAATATGATATAATATAAATACTAATGCACCCACCTTTGCTTGCTGATTATACAATACAAGAACGTTAGTCCCTTTAATATGATTGTAGTTGTTTTGATATTCTCAATGTTATCGTGAAAATTTACGAAGGCGAAATTAAAATTGGGAACAAAAACCATATATAGCGAAAAATTTGTTCAGAGAGAAAAAATTTGTGTTCAAACAACACACAGAGAACCTGTACAAGTAAAAGAGAAAGATGATAATTATATTTTCTAATTATATTGCGCTTAGCAATTATTCAGTGGTTATGCAACACTTAAAAGGTGTTAAGCTCTGAATACTGCTGGTTATGCTGCACCGAATAATTAATGTAGAATTTAAGAGAAAAGTTGAACTTGAAAGAAAATTTTTGAAAAAATTTTTTCTCTCTTTGGAACAAACAGTTACAAATGAATATTGGATGGAAATCTAAAGGATTTAATAATTAAGTAGGAGAAAGCTTTGCATTCAAGTCGGCAAATCACTAGGATTGCTCTTTTTTAATTCTCCACAACCAGTTTAATTTCTAATAATTTTGAACAAAAGATATAAGATGTCCTCCTTTGCACTTCTGTGGAGCAAACTTTTTAAAAGAAACCTTGCTACCACCATCAACAAAGATATTCTCGCTACCGAGACAGTAAAGACAGCAGCAACATCAGTTGCTCCTAAATTCAATGAAAAAGTTGTGAGTTTGCAAAGAAGCAGTCTTGATGCAGATGTGGCTCACTTCCGTGTGGGCAGTGACCAACGTTACTTTCCCAAAGCCAGAGTGATCTTACTCAGACCAAACGCCAAACATACCCCATACCAAGCCAAATTCATTGTTCCTAAATCGTTCAACAAATTGGATCTTCGTGATTACCTATACCATATCTACGGCTTGCGTGCTTTGAACATCACTACTCAGTTATTGCCTGGTAAGTTTGTTCGTGCTGGCACTACTCCGCGTCACAGAGTCAGTCAACTCAAAAAGATGACTATTGATATGGAACAACCGTTTATCTGGCCAAGCCCTGAAGCCGTGAAAGATAGCGATGCTCTTAGCTACATAGAATACGAAAATGAAATTGGTAAATACAGAAATGACATGTCTTCCAGAGTGGGCTCTGACCATTTCAAACCTATAGAGATGTTTGATGGAGTGTATAAATACAACAAGGATTACGTTAAACATAGTGTTGAAGCATTTGTGCCAAAGCGTGCAGGAAGACAAATGTTAAACAAGAAATTAAAGAGTGAATCAATTGATAGAAAATCAAAAGAAGCCGAATTGTTGAATGATTACTTGAGTAAATAAATGTGTTGGGAATGTTCGAGAAATGAAGTGTGTATTGGCTGGAAAGTAAAAGAGTAATTATAATAATGGTGAAATGTCGAAGTTGTTGCGAAATTTCTGTTCATGATTATCTATATGGAAGATTATTTGAATTTCTTCAATAGAAAAATACAAGATAAGGGAAAAAAGAAATATTTGACGATCATCGTGACATTCATCATGTGTGCATACATGTATATATTTAATATCTGAAGATATTATACCTTTTTCTATATATATATATATAGAAAAGAATAAACAATAAATGTAATTTACTTATTATTTAACTTAGTGAGTCTTTCGATATTGTAAGTATACTGTTAAGAATTAGATACTTAAAATTCAGCATATATCACTTTGATATTTTCAATATGTATGTACAGTTACTAAAAAATATTAATTCTGTTCCCCCCACATATTCAAGATAATCAGAGTATTACGAATTCAATGATATACATGTACATGTATATATACATACCATATATAAATGAAATCAAACCATTCCAATAGTTAAATAATAATTTTTTAATAAATAAAAACCACGAAACCAGAAAAAAAAACCATAAACAAAAAATAACCAAAAACTAACAATTCAGTGTGACCAATCAGATGCACCTTCCTGCTTTAAAAGTCAATTAACCTTTTCTTTTGTAACATTGACCCAACCAAAGTTAGTATATCCTGCTGCATTATTAGAGTTGCTAATACTTTTATCCTCGTTATGACTATCATTGTAACTTAGCTTGACTTCATCATCAACAAATACAACCACACGACCAGAGTCGTCGTAAGATGCCAGTCTTTGGTTTTTCTTAGTAGAAGAAGATGTAGTGGATAATGGTGAAGAAGAATTTTGTTGTTGTTTTTTGAATATTGACGACCAGGAGAATTTTCTAGTATTGTTATTTGTGCTACAACTCACGGAGGATGTCTTTTGATTCGTAGATATTCTTTTTGAACTCTTTGAAAGTTCAATAGTATCTGCGGACTTCTTCATAGAATTTGCAGCAGCAGCAGAAATATTGTTACTAATTGGAACCTGCTGTTGTATGTCGTTAGTATCATTCTTCATGAAAGTTCCATTAATGGTGTCTGCAAGTCTTGGTATGGTCAGGAATGTCAAGCTTGCAAGAATTGAGTATCCCCATGATCCGTAGACAGACGAATCAGATACCCCATTATTTTGTATACCAGAGGAATCCGTCCCTGAATTTTCATCGGCGGCAGTCTCTTTGAACTGGTCCAAAAGAAGGGAAGTATACGAATTCTCAAAATAAGAGTCATTTGAAGCAGTGGTAGATGATGCATTATTTAAAGAGGTAATGTTTGAAGAAGCCAAGTATTCTGGAACTGTGGAAAACACAGTATCCTTGACATACTCATAGCAAAGAGTACTCAATGGAACAGAATCTGAGAAGACATCCGGATCCCTTGGAACATTCGGCGTATTTTTGCTGCTGCCATTCAGCAAGTAGTAATGACCGGCTAAAAAGGAATACATGCTATCAACTTTGTTGTTGACCCAGTTCAGAGACTGCCAGTCATTAATGGTAGTCTGGATAATAGGGTCATAAGTTTGCAACACAGGCTTTAGATACGCATGATACACCATGGAATAACCCCTGGTCTGCGGCAAGACAAACCAGACGAAGAAATACAACTTGAAGAGGGAAAATAGGGGAATCCATGAGTAAACCGGATAGAGAACAGCGTCAATACTGGAAACAACAGTGAATGTGAGCCAGTAGGTTAACCACGGCTTGATAAGCGCTGGGTTGTTGCTGGCAAGGGCTTTGTAAGAGGCAAAAATTGGAAACGCAACGGATATTATAAAGCTAGAAAGAGGCATATGTTAGTAGGCAGCTAATAAACAAATCACAGGAGTATTACTTACCTTGCAAAGTTAAAGATAAAGGCAAACATGGTTATTTTGGGTATATTCGGAGGGCGGTGTTTTGTAATATATATTAGAGAAAACGTGCTTTGTTGATATCAACATTAAGAAAGCATATAGGTGTATATATCTATATATATATATATATATGTATATATGTATATTCTATCTTTTTTCCGACTGCGATTATGTTGGTTGTATCCTGAAATCAGCACAATTATATATCATATATTGTGGTTATATTGTTAGACTCACTTATATCTGAGAATCCTGGAGATAAGGGGCAAAAGAAGAAAAAAAGGCAACCAAACGATGGCAAAGGTGCGTTAAGACTGCTGTCAACGTTTTTTCTTTTCTTTTAGAAATAACATCCGCCGGGAAACTTTCCGAAGTAAAAAAAAAATAAAAAAAACTTTAAAAAAATGAAATATCGCTCATAACGCAACCAGACATTAGAAATGTGATGAAAAACATCCATACACTGGGGTTATTTTGATATTCTGATCATTGGAACTGTACAAATATTAAGCCAGTAGTTAATGCATCAGTGTTGGAAAGCTAAATATCAAAAAAAAATATATATATATAATAGCCCGAACCGGCACGTAAACATTTGTTTTCATCTATTTTTGCTGAAATTTTGTTGAAATAGTGTATGTTTTCCTCATTGGCTAAACTTGCACGTAAATCACTAACCACTACAAAAACGACCGCCAACACTTCGGGCCTCTACAAAATGGCATTGACCACCCCAACAGCGAACTTCAAGATCAACCGCGAAATCAGCTTGAATCAAACAGAGAGCCACATTTGCTCGTTGCTTAGAGACTTCTGCCAGTTCTACAACAAGGGAAAGCAAGAGGATGACAAGCTTGTGTTAAGAATCACGGGCGGATGGGTCCGAGACCGATTGTTGGGCAGGGAGAGCCATGACATAGATATCGCTATCAATAATCTATCCGGCGAACAATTTGCTTTCCTGTTACAGACTTACATTGCTGACAACCAGGACAAATACAAGGATATCTTGCACGACTCAACCAGAATGCATAAGATTGATAAAAACCCGGAAAAATCAAAGCATTTGGAAACCGTCACCACGAAGCTTTTTGGCGAATCCATTGACTTCGTCAATTTGAGAAACGAAGATTATACCAATGTGAATAGTAGAATCCCTACCGTTGTGGAATTTGGATCCGCGACCCAAGATGCGTTGCGCAGAGATGCTACTCTTAATGCACTTTTCTATAACTTATCCACTGGTAAAATTGAAGATTTCACTGAAAAGGGCATTGAAGATTTGCAACTGGGTGTTCTTAGGACTCCATTAGAACCACGTAAGACATTCTTGGATGATCCACTTAGAGTTTTAAGATTAATCAGATTTGCTGCCCAATTCGGCTTCAGAATCGACAATTCTGTTTTCCAAATCATGAAGGACGATGAACTGGTTAAAGAAAGTTTGTTGAGAAAAGTCAGTAGAGAAAGAATTGGAATTGAATTTGGAAAGCTATTGAATTCGCAATATCCTATCCTCGGTTTAAATATTATTAATGATGCTGGATTATTTGAAATTATTTTATCTCCGGAAAATATTAAAAATGGTGAAGATTTAAAAGAATTCTTCAAGGGCAATTTTCCAATTGACTTCAGAAATGACCTACTTTTGTTAAACGAGATATATATTGATTTATCGAAAAGGGCACCATCCTCCATCAGTAAATTAGAGTCTGTTCTTTTACATTTGTTAAACCCCAAACAATTTTGTGCAAAAAGAGATTCAGAGAAATACATACAAAAGTTATTCTATTTGGTATTTGTTTTTAAAAATTTTAACAAATACGTACCTAAGGACTATCGAGTGGAAAGTTTCAGCTTATCTTCATCTGCATCAGGCAATTCGAATAAACCAAATGGTAAAAAGACTAAATTAGTATATCCAATAGAACAAATTATCAAGGAATCTTTCCATTTCAACAAAAATGAAGCAGATATAGTGAATAAGGTTATTATCAATAATTCAGTAAACTGTGGCTATTATGCTGATGAAGATGCACTTTCCAGGAGATCTGTTATTGGATTTAATGTTATTAAACCAGTGCTGCATTCCGAATACTGGCAGTTATCGCTTTTGATCAACTATGTTTCTAAATATAAATCTGATGAAAGTAAACGATTCTCTGATATTTATGATTTCATTGTGCTGAACGGATTGCTGGAGACATATAATATGAAACAAATAATTGATGGTAAAGAAGTTTGCAAGATATTGGGCTTGAAACCTGGTAAATGGTTAAAGGGCGTCAATGATAATGTCCTTCGCTGGCAATTGGATTATAATGGGCCTTCCCATGAAATCCAACTGGAATGTGTAAAGTTTATCCAAAATTTACTGTTGAATTAAGTGTGTTTCGTAGGAGATGAGCTACAATTCCCTTTTTTAAATGTGTACTTATTTAACTTCATATATTCATACTTCTTTGCTAAGCATCTTTCTGTAATCTTTAACTCAAAATTCCATGCGTACAAGTTATTTTGATAGTTTAATTCAAGATGAGATAATATATTTCATTAATTGTAGAGCACATCAGTGAATTAATTATACGAATTATGTATATAAACCCTCGAACTTTATTTTCTATATAATTCACACATGTTGAAATCCGCGCGCAACGAAATCAAGCAGAAATTATTTTGAGCTACTTTAAAAAAGCACAGGGAAAAACAGAAGCAATAGGCGCAAATAGAATAAGAATATCAGTCAAAGATATAATCTAATAAACCTTTCAAAAATTAATTACTTCATCAAACATCAACAGATTAATTGATAAAGCACCAATTACTATAAAAATGTTTAAGAACTTTTCTAAGAGTATATTCAATGTTTTTAAAACACCAGAAGCCTTAGACCATCAAGTGATTCTTGACTTTAAAAGGCCAAATGAGATCAAGAAAATAATGACAAGATGCGATCAAGAATTAGGTGGCTTCTCGACAGCTAATATGGATTTTGATCCAAACACGCAGACGGCTAAATTTCATGGGTTTTTGAATTTGGACACTCCTCCTGATAGACCGGAGGTAGTACAATCCGGGTATGCCATGTTTCGAACCAAGGATCAACCTGATAAATTATTATTTGGAGAGAATTTTTGGGACTGGGAAAATTTCAATCAATTAGCATTAAGGGTCAGAGGAGATCATAGAAAGTATCTCATTAATATTCAAGCAGATAGTTCATTGAAGACGGATGTGTTTCAACATAGACTCTTTTTAAATTCACCAGGCGAATGGGAAACTGTGTTGGTGTCATTAGATGATTTTGTTTTGACAAATTGGGGTATAATCCAGGACGAGAATGGCTTGGATAAGGATAAAGTGAAGACATTTGGAATAGGTTTGTTAGATAGACAGTTTGGTCCTTACAGTTTAGAAATTGATTGGGTTAAGGTGATCACTGGTGACTCATTGACTAAAGTTACAAAAGAGAGCAGAAATGCAAATAATAAAAATAGCGATAATGATTTTCCTTTCAATGATGCAGTTGTGTGAGTTGAATATGCTTTTACTTTTGGTTTAATATCTTATAACTTTCATTTTATTGTATGCATGCACTGTATCGTGACACACATACATAGCTTGATTCATTTTTTTTATTACTTTCATGACTATTTCTGATTTGTCTATAAAATAAAATATACAACGAGATTTTATGACTTAGTACAGTCTTTAAATTTGTGGTTTCATTTTGATCATAATTAACTCTTTGTAATTCGTTTCTACCAGAAGGTCATTATAAGTAAAATACTGCTAACACAGGCTGAAATTTTTTTTTGTTGCATGCATCTGCTGCTTTAAGAAAAAAAATGAAAATAATCAACGAGATGCCAATAAACTTGAATCTTCAAATACCCAATAAACCTTTCATTATTTTTTTTTACCTTCAATCATTCTATAGAAAACAAAACCTAAATATCTTATAGAAACAAATTAAAATATGAGTGAAAATAATGATGACCAACAGATCGTCAAGCTTGCAAGATCTTTGAATTCAATAACTGCGGTTATAGCAGAAAACGATGTTACATTCTTTAGGAGTATTGATTCTACTGTTGCTGATAAACTAGATAAAGCCAATGCAAGATTACTCAGTATTATTAATAAATTTATCAAATCTATTAACGAAAACCAACCTACCGGTTATGATGATAATGATGATGACGACAAGACTCTTCCAGCAGGTAAAGATGCATTAAGTGATAATTGGAAGAAAATAAGCGAAGTATTTGATTCAATCTATGAAAAATCAGACATAGAATTCGATGCAATGAAACAACAAGAAAGAAATCCAACTCCTAATAGCAATGACATTATGAATAACAATAATAAAGATCAAATGGTGTTTATGGATGAAGGTGGATCCTTTTCGCAAGATAATAGTAGGAGCATTACAAGAAAACAAGAAAAGCCACAATTATCATTTAAAATACCGGTTGATAACAGTGAAAAGACCCCTTTCAAACCAAAATTAACAAGTAAACCACATAGTTTGATAGATTTCAAACAATCAATGACATTGGACACTCTGGAAGAACCCCATCATTATAAACAGCCTTATGAGTATGAAATAGATCATCAAGAATATCCTGCGTCAGTATTGGAAAAATGTGACCCTATTAACTATAAGCCGTGGAATGCTTCAGATGAACCTATATGGGTTGATACTGTTGAGAAATTACAATCAATGGTAGAACATTTAAAGAAATGGCCTGAGTTGGCTATTGATTTAGAGCACCACGACTATAGAACCTATTATGGATTAGTATCATTGATGCAAATAAGTACTAGAGAGAATGACTACTTGGTGGATACCTTGGTATTAAGAGATGATTTACAGTGCTTGAATGAAATTTTTACGGATCCAAGTGTCGTCAAGATTTTTCATGGAGCTTTCATGGATATAATATGGTTACAGCGTGATTTGGGATTATATGTGGTAAGTTTATTTGATACATATCATGCATGCAAAAAATTGGGATTCCCTAAACACAGTTTGGCATACCTTCTAGAGAAGTTTGCTAACTTTAAAACAGACAAGAAATATCAAATGGCAGATTGGAGAGTTAGACCCTTGAGCAATATGATGAAACTTTACGCAAGAGCAGATACGCATTTCTTGCTCTATATCTATGATGTGTTGAAGAATATGTTGATAGACAAGGATTTGATGAAGCATGTGTTGCATGATTCCAGAAAAGTTGCGAAAAGAAGATTTGAATATTACAATTTCAGACCTCAGACCCCATCAAATTACGTGGTGACCCCCATCACGGAAAAAATTGAGCCATGGAGAAATATAATGAATAAATATAATATCAGTTTACTAAAAAAACAGTTGATAATTGATTTATACGATTGGAGAGATGAAACCGCCAGGAAGTTTGATGAATCTATTAGGTACATTATGCCTAACCAATTATTGGTTGCGCTATGTATTTCTGCACCAACTGAATCTAGTGGTGTTATGGCTGTTAGTAGTTTTATCACTGAAAGTGTAAGATTAAATGCTAAAAATATTGCTAAATTGATTGAAAATTCGTTGATGAAAGCAGAAAATGAGGACCTAGAAAGTATGAGCGAATATTATGAGGAAAACGGCCATATTCTTGAAAACGATTCAACTGACGCTAACAAAGAAATAACGGAAAGAAAGGTGTTTCAGTCGATAAGTAGTTACAAGAAACTTATTGAAAAAGTTTCTCAACAAGACAATTTGCTATTGAAAAGTAAATCCAGATTTTTTTCAAAGAATATGTTTTTGAATAACACCGACAAGCCATGGGCAAGAAATGTGGATGATTCTAGTGTTGTTACATTTGGAGAAATAGTTGATAGATCTAGAGAATCATACAAAGTCCTAAGCAGTGATATAGATAAGATTGTTGAAGTTGAAGTTCCTGAAATTAATGAAGCTTTGAACTCCAAGATTGCCAGCGAGCAGGAGCTAATTGACGAACAGAAAAATGAAGAAGAAGAAAAGAGTCTGAAACAACAAAAAAATGAAATAATTATAATTAGAAAGAAAGTTGTCAGGGACAAAAAGAAAAATGCTGTTAAAGTTCCATCCGAACACGCAGCGAATGAGATAGAAGTTGTTGATTACAAGAGTCAGGAGAAAATTTTAACGCAAGATGGCGCTAATAAGAATAGCAGTGACAGTTTCAAACCGTCTAAGAAGAGAAAATCGTTTGATCCATATGGAAAAGAGTTTGAAGAACCTCGTGCTGCTAAGAAGCAATTCTTACAAACCAGGGGCAAGAATATGTCTTATAAAAAGAGCAAGAAAAAGTAAATGGCGATCTAAAGAGATATATATAAGCATGAAAATTAATTGAATCATTATCGAATAAAAGTGCATTGTAGCGCATAAATGTTTAAGCATAGTGGTGATATTTTGCATTATATATAGAAGATATAAGAAAGATACATAATATTGTCAAGCAAAGCAAATATCAATAATCACGTGTAATACAATAGGGCAAAGATTCAATCACGGGAAAATAATTTTTTTTAGCGAACTTTACTTTTTCTCAAATCTGTAATATTTGCATTTTTCTCCAAAATTCTATAAGTCCTGTGCGTTCTCCGTGAACAATTTCGCACTTTTTTTCCTTGTTTAATACCTTATTATGGTGTATGGATGCATTTGTTTGCTGCAAACATTTTTTTTGGGCCCCCCTAATTTTTCTGCTTAATCTCTTTGGTGGGCTCCTCACCTTGAGAAAACTGCATCACCAAATTTTTTTAGGCGGTAGCGCTTGAGTTGAAAATTAGTGAGAAACGAACTCTCACATAAAATAGAGCTGAAGAAGAATACATAAAGACAAAAAAAAACTGAAAAAAAAAAAAAGAAAATACAAGAAGATTAATGAATACTGCTTTTACTCTCCTTTCACTTTTTCGATATTCTGATTTAATTTCTAAATAGGTATACATCATACAGTAATTAAAAATGGCTAGAGGACCGTAAGTGGATAATTAGATGACAAAAGACAAAATAATATTGAAAAGATATTAGATATTGAAAGAAAGCTTGTTTCCTTTTAAATGATGGTTTCCATGAAGTGGGCAAGTCGTTATTCTATCGAATAATATCTGCAGTTGACTCGCTCAAAATACCATTATGAAAAATAGCAGTATATTCTCCACAAGTTTGCAAGAGATGGTCCATTATTGGATGTTTATAATCTGGGTATCGATTACATTTTGTGATGAGAGGCAGACATTTTGGTTAACTTATGATAAAAACTTTTCTACTTCCGATTAGTTTGCAAAGTATTCTTCTCCATTACATGCTTGTATTCGCTGTGCAAAATCTAATTCAATATTTTATCAAGGCAATACCTTTGACGCATCTTCTTTGAATCAAAATACTAACCCTGTTTTTATAGAAAGAAACATCTTAAAAGATTAGCAGCTCCATCCCACTGGATGTTGGACAAATTATCTGGTACATACGCTCCACGTCCATCCCAAGGTCCACACAAGTTAAGAGAATCTTTACCATTGATTGTTTTCTTGAGAAACAGATTAAAGTATGCTTTAAACGGTAGAGAATCCAAGGCTATCTTGATGCAAAGACACGTTAAGGTTGATGGTAAGGTTAGAACCGATGCCACTTACCCAGCTGGTTTCATGGATGTTATCTCCATCGAAGCTACTAACGAAAACTTCAGATTGGTTTACGATGTCAAGGGTAGATACGCTGTCCACAGAATCTCTGATGATGAGGCTTCCTACAAATTAGGTAAGGTCAAGAGAGTCCAATTGGGAAAGAAGGGAATCCCATATGTTGTTACCCACGATGGTAGAACCCTCAGATACCCAGATCCATCTATCAGAGTCAACGATACTGTCAAGATTAACTTGTCTACTGGTAAGATCGAAGACTTCTTGAAATTCGACACTGGTAAATTAGTTTACGTCATCGGTGGTCGTAACTTGGGTAGAATTGGTGTTATCACTCACAGAGAAAGACATGAAGGTGGTTTCGATTTAGTCCACATCAAGGATTCTAAGGACAATACTTTCGTTACCAGATTGAACAACGTTTTTGTTATTGGTGAAGGTAACAAGCCATGGATCTCTTTACCAAGAGGTAAGGGTCTTAAATTGACTATTACCGAAGAAAGAGACAAGAGAAGAAAACAACACGGTTTAGAAGCTTAGATTTATTTTTGATTTGTATTCGTCGTTAATATTAATCTAACTAAATCCTTTCTCACCCAAACTCATCTATTTTGTATCTTTTTTCAAATAAAGTTCTATAGTATTTATAATATAATAAATGTAATGCTATTTTGTTAAAAATATATCTTCATTATCTATTTTAAAATATTTTGATGTAAAGCCATCAAAGCTTCATTCGTCATGTAATACTGGAAGACTACATCTTCAAATCCAATAGCGTGCGAGTAAAAAAACAGTTAATCCCATGCGGCATTCAATATCCTGTTTCTATTGAATATTTAAAGTTCAGATTTATTGGGCATCATTTTTGACCCCGTGGTGGGCTTTTTCCTTGAAATTGATGATTCAGCTTTTGAAACATGAGTAAGTTTATATTAAGAGTACTCGAGGAATTTCATTTTAAATAGTAGATAAAAAAATAAGTATAAGAAAAAGATTTTTTTTACTTTATAAAGTAGACCAAGTTTCCGAAGTCTGTTTCCTTTTATTTTTGCTTCTTTTTGATTGCCAGTAAAATTACAGGCAAATCTATAGAATACTCCGCAGAATAAAAATGGCATCCAGGTATGTAATACGACTAAGTTTCACTCAAAATTAAAAATAGAAATTTACTAACATTTCTTTTTCTGCTATTATAGATATCGTATCGATTGTATGTATACTGAGTCATGCTCATGACAAATTTAGGTCTTTTCTTCAACTTTGATCAAGTTACTAATAGGCATGTTTTATAGACAACTTAAAATCACATAGAAGAGATGATTTTATTGAATGGATTAAAACATTACTAGCGGTTCCATTTGTATTGCATGGCGTTCACGGAACATCGATAACTGGTGAAGAAACGGGTTCGATCATCAGAAACAAATACATGGAGACCTTCAAAGATATCGAAAAATTACTAGATGATGATATTTTCGTCTTAGAACAAGGCAAACCTGAATTATCGAGATTGCGTCAGTTAGTTCCTAGTATAGGTACAATGTGGACCAGGTTGCCATTGCAGGAAGCCTTTGAGATCGAGGATAAAAGAAGAAGTATTTCGGAGAGAAGGTTCGTGAGTCCGAGTTTCAATGATGTCCGTACCATCTTGAGAACTGCTCAAGTTATTGAATTGACTAAGCATAATGATAAAAGTTTGAAGTTAATTACCTTTGATGGTGATGTCACATTGTATGATGACGGCCAATCTTTAGCACATGATTCGCCAATGGTGGCCAAATTGATTGGCTTACTAAAGCATGGCATCTACGTGGGAATTGTCACTGCAGCAGGGTATTCTGAAACTACAGGAGAGAAATATTATGCTAGGTTGAGTGGATTACTTGACATAGTTAGCGAATGCAAAGAATTAACCCGTGAAGATAAACAAAGATTGTACATTATGGGAGGTGAATCAAATTTCCTCTTCCAGTTCAATGACAGCAACCAATACAAGTTGAAATACATTCCCAAAGAAGAGTGGATGTTGGATGACATGAAAAGCTGGACATCTGAAGAAATCCAAACTTTGTTAGATGCTGCTGAGCAATCCTTAACAAATTTGAAAAACAAGTTAGGATTGGATCATGCTCTTATTATCCGAAAAGAGAAGTCTATTGGTATTATACCTAGACCAGGGACAAGATTGATCAGAGAGGTATTGGAAGAAATTGTTTTGTCAGCTCAGAAAAGGTTAGAGAATCATGAGTTAGCAAAAAAAATATACTTTTGCGCATTCAATGGTGGCTCAGATGTCTGGGTAGACATTGGCGATAAAAGTTTTGGTGTACGGTCATTGCAGAAGTTCTTGGGTGGCATAAGTCCAGGTGAGACATTGCATGTAGGTGATCAGTTTCTATCTGTTGGAGCTAATGATTTCAAAGCTAGATTGGTGGCCTGTACTGCTTGGATTGCTAGTCCTGGAGAGACAGAAGAGTGCATTTCTGATATTTTAAAATGGCACAATTCATGAGTTAAACTACCAGGTACTATGTTTTTACAGAATTACTTGTGTCACTCTCACTAATATAGTCTAACTAATAAACTAATTAACAATTGTAGATACCAGTTCCTGCTGGTTCAATTAGGGATTTAGGATTCTCTGTATTCTCTGCAGGGACTTTATTCTTGTGCATAAATTTACAGATTTGACATCAAAAAAAAAAAAACGACGGTGATGACGATACACACGCAATATAAAATAATCGCTGTAAACTCTAACTTGTCTAGTTTGTTTGCCCAACTTATGGTTGCTTGCTACTTAGTATTCTTTTTTGATTTGTTATTCACGAAAGCTGTTCCATAAATATAGTTATTCATCCAGATCAGATTGTTCTTAATAGTTGTTTTCTAACAAATTAGATATTATAAAATAAATATCAGCTAACCAAACCAAAAAGTGGGCATAAAAAGAATATGAGCAATACTAATGAAAATTCAAGACCATCAGGTCCTGGAGCAACTCAACAGCCACCTCCAAGCTATGGTTACCAGCAGCAGCCAGGACCACAATATCAATCTTATGAATCTAATCCATCGGCTGAAGAGCAATCAGGTTGGTCAAGATACCATCAACAACAAGAACTGCGAGATCTTGAAAAAGGAAGTGATTTGGGAAGTTACAAGCCAGATGATAGCGCCGAATATTTTGATGATGCTTTCAAAGTAGAGAAACCAAAATTTAACGACTGGCCATTTGCAGTGTTCTTTTATCTTGTGTTCTTTGGGTTTATCGCCGTTGCCGTTATTACAATTCGTGCCTACAGATCCACAGGAAGCTCTGTACAAGGTGGCGGTATCTATGGGTCCACCACAGGTACCTTGAACTCTAACAGTGTAGTTGCATTTATGATGTGTATTTTGGTTGGTGTATTTTTCTCAGTCTTGGAAATTTGTGTTGCTCGTTGGGCTCCAAGAAAGTTCATCACTATTGGCTTGATTTGTAATGTTGTGGTTGGATTGGCAACCTCCATTGCATACCTTTGTTTAGGCTATTACTCTGCAGGTATCGTGTTTTTGCTCTTCACAGTTATCGCTGCTTGGTGTTATTGGACTTGTCGTCATAGAATTCCGTTTAGTGGAACAGTTCTTTCTATTGTTATTGATGTAATGCGTACACATCCAAGTATTTTAATGGTTTCTCTTTTAGGTACAATTGTATCTGCTGCATTCAGTGTGTTATTCAGCATTACCATAGTGTCAACATACATCAAATATGACGAAAACTCGGAAGGATGTAACGTCTCAGGAGGTTCTTGTTCTCATAGTAAAGTCGTTGGTATTTTGGTATTTGTGTTCTTTGCTGGTTATTACATTTCAGAAGTTATTAGAAACGTGATCCATACTACAATCTCTGGTATTTATGGTACTTGGTACTATTTATCCAAATCTGATCAAGGTGAACCAAAACATGCCGCACTTGGTGCTTTAAAAAGAGCATTGACATATTCTTTTGGCTCTATTTGTGAGGGCTCCTTAATCGTCGCTATCATCAGCTTGCTCAGGCAAGGTTTGAATATACTTCGTCAAAACGCCTCGGCTGCTGGACAAGGTTGTGAGGTGTTTGCTCTTTGTTGTGTTGATTTTTTGATTGGTATTTTGGAATGGCTTGTTCGTTGGTTCAATCATTATGCTTATTCTTATATTGCATTGTATGGCGGTAAATATACTAGCGCTTCTAAAGACGTGTTTGAAATGTTGAGATACAAGGGTTTCGACGCCTTAATTAACGATTGCTTAATTGGTACAGCTTTAAATTTCTATAACTTGTTTGTCGCTTATGTGACAGCATTGTTTGTCTTTTTATATGTCAGATATACCGATCCTGCATATAACAGTACAGGAGGATATTATGGTCCTATGATTGCGTTCAGTTTTCTCATATCTGGACAAATATCCAATATTGTCAACACATTTATCACTAGTGGTACCAGTACTTTCTTCTTATCATTAGCAAGAGATCCAGAAGTTTTTAGATTGTCATACCCGGAACGATTCGAAGAAGTTTTTAGAAACTATCCTGAAGTTTTGCAAAAATTGAATTTACCAAATTCAAATTAATTGCAGCATTTAGCATTAATCTCTTTTTTATGAAATGCAGTACTACTTCACCCAGTACAAGAACTAGCAATATACGTATATTTTAATATTAATAAGTTGTAAGGTCCTCAGTTTGCTACCAAAATTTAATTTAGCTTACACTTTCAGAAAATCTAATAGCTTTCCATTTCTGAAATATATTTCCTTTGCTTGCGGAAAACTTAGATTTGAGCTTGCTTAATATTACACGGCTGTTATTTATAAAGGCATATATATTATTTATCATTATTAATTAATAGGCAGGAAGGAGAAAAAAATATCATATTGTTTTATTGCATTGTTCTAAATCTTTTATCATTGTGCTTTAATAAACTAAATATTAAAGGATAGAGTTGATTTATCAATTGAAACAAGGTCTCGATTAAATAATCGAAACATTAAAAAAAAAAAAAAAAAATCAGGAACAAATATAAAGAAACAGAAGTGTAAACTTGACTATATATAAAATATTAAACCAAGTTAGTCTAATTTAATCTAATTCAAGACTTATGAATTAGCTTTGTAGAGAGCATCGACTCTATCTTGAACATCCGCCAAAATTTTTTTTCTTTGTAACTTGTGAGCACTTGTAACGTATCCGTTCTGTGGAGTCCATTCTTTATCAACTAAGACGACACCCAAAATTAATTCAATGCCATTCAAACCATCTTTCTTAGCTTGTGTGATCAATTGCTTAGCAACAATGTTTGAAAGCTTTTCATTTTTGACAATGTCAGACAATTCAAACTCTGCTGGGGATTTGATGATTCCTTCATCAATAGCAAGCTTTTCCAACTTTTCAACATTAGGCGAAACAATAGCAATAGGCTTAACTTTGGTAACATCAGCGTAACAGCATATGTTTAACACAATGGTATTGGATCTATAAATGGATTCAAGCTTTTCTAAAGCGATATATTCACCGTTAAGAGTTTTAACCAAATTCTTCTTACGATCAATCACCTTCAATTGACCATTGTCGGAAGTCCATTCACCGATATCACCGGTTTTAAACCACCCATCTTCAGTAATGGTATTCTTTGTTTCCTTTTCATTTTTGAAATATTCTTTCATCACAGGCTTACCTTTGATCCAAATTTCACCTTGATTGTTCTTTGCAAAGTATCCCAAATCTTCAACATCAACTAATTTAATTTGAATAGCTGAAGTAATCATACCTGCAACGCCAGGCTTGTAATGTTCCGGACGTAAAAGAGAAGTGTTTGCCACGGTTTCGGTTAAACCATAACCAATTAACATTGGAGCAATCAATGTAGTAATGAATTCTTGAGTATCAACAGATATTGGTGAACCACCATTAAGTACGTATCTCAATTCTCCACCTGTAGCTTCTTTAATCTTTTTGAATAATAAAGCATCCAAGATTGAAGAACCTGGAATATGATAATTAGTCATAAATTGTTTCGATTTGTAAGCAGACCAAAACACTTTTTGAACCATTGATGGCATGAGACCAATCTTGGCAATGATACCCTTCTTAATAGTTTCCCAAACAGCAGCAACTGCAACCATAATATTAGGTTTGAATTCAATCATGTCACCTCTGCAACCATCATACATAGAGTTGTCAGTCAACGTCTTCACACCAGCATAACCAATGACACCACCCCAGTAGAAAATTAGTAATTCAAAAGCCATTTCAAAGATGTGCGCCAAAGGCAAGAAACAAATAATACGGTCATGACGGTGCACAATATTAGTATCAATGACACCACCAACGCCAGCAATACCGGCCAAGATGTTTTCATGAGTAAGAACAACACCCTTAGGGTCACCAGTGGAACCAGAGGTATACATGATACATGCAATATCTTCAGGTTTTGGGGGATATGATGCAATTTTATCGCCGGCGGCTCTACCTAACTCAACTACTTCATCAAAAGAATAAAACTTGATATCTGGACGTTCTTTCAAGATTGCTAATTTGGCGTCATTAGCTTCTTTGAAGATTCTACCTTGATCCCTTTTATCATTTTCATCGATTTTTTCAGAGTGGATGATATATTTGATTTTGTCAGTTTTCTTCAATGGGTTGATCAATTTACATAAAAGCGAATTATCAGTATAAATTGCAGAAGTTTCAGTTTGTAAGATGGAATATGTTAAACCGGCTTCACCTAAAGTATCGTAAGCGGTAACGATTGGAATAGCCTGGGATGTAGCAGCTAAGAAAGTCTGCAACCATTTGGCAGATGTAGAAGCAAATATATGCATTTTTTCTTCGTTGCCTGGTTTCAAACCGATAGAGACCAAACCTTTACCGTAGTTGTGGAATAAGGTTTTCAACTGCAGTTTGGTGATATATTTATAAGAAGATAGTTCGTAGTAAAGCCAAGTTTTTTCAACTTGGGTTTCTTTTCCATTGATAAATTTAGTGACCATTTTCTTTTTTTCATGGATATCAAGTAAATCACGAGAACCCATGATGTTATCACTGGAATGCTTGCCCAAGGATTCATCAACGAATTCATATAAGGTAGTCGCATTATAACCAATTGGTTTGGTTAAAGGAATAGAATCTTTTAAAAGAGCATTAACCCTTGGGGCGGTTTCGTGCTCGTTGGCTGGTTTACCAACTGGGACATTAACTAATTTTACCATTCTTAGGTTATATTTAGGGTGCTGGTGTTGTTTGATAAACTAGAAGAAAGCGAGGAAAGAAGAGTTTCTGGTTGTTTATTGTTATTTTTTTTTTTTTAATTATTCTTAATGTAATTTTTTGTCCAAAAAAAAGAAAAAAGAAAACTATTGCAAGTCTAAAGATAATTCTTTGTTAGTAATCTATCCGTTAATTTTAGTTTGAGAAATTTCCCGTTGATGCATTAAAGAAGGAGAGAGGAAAAAAAAGTCGGAAGTCTGGTTGTTGGTCTTTTTAACTGATACGTGTGTGTATCTCTGTTGGACAGCCAGAAAAAAATAGGCTCTACAGCGATAATAGGAGGAAGAGATTTTATTGTTCCCAATCGGAAACAATTTTCTGGTGGGAGAGGAGACTAAAGTGCAGAAACACATACCAGAATATGTAGCGAGCTGCTGCAAAAATGTAACAGAGAAGACATGAACAGAGATTATAAGCTATCCAACAATGAAGATTAAAAAAATGATCAATAATGGATAATAGCTTAGCCCAGAGCCCAGTATTCTTCTAATAGTGTCTAATAATTGTGCCTTACTCTGACGGTTCTCTTCTATTTAGGGCTCTTTTTTAGTTTCATGCGTACTCACCCATACTAAAAACTGTTGGGCAGTCAGTGTGGATTACAAGAGCTGGCTGGCACTAGCTGAACCATTAGGCGGATAACACCACGTGCCAACCCGCCCAAAAGTGAAAATTAGATGCTATCTGCGATTAACCGGGTGCTATTTGCAGCGACAGAGAGTACTCCTATTCACAAATCGCATGTCTCGCATGTTCATAGACTGCTTATTTACGAGTCTTCAGTCGCCAAATTCTGACATTCTTAAGTCGCTTGTTTCTGACATTTGTAAGTCTTGTTTCTTATATTCGTAGGTCTTGTTTCTGATATTCGTAGGTCTTGTTTCTGATATTCGTAAGCTGCTAGTCCCTCCACTGGAAACCGGTGATCCAAGTAGCCCTTTCAGAGACACACTTATTCCTACTTAATCTTTTTCCTATCTGCTGGCAACCACGAATCAATTGCAGTGCCATTTCTCATCTCGCGTCCGTGGGACACGTTGAGCGACTGATTACTTACTTGCTAATTAGTTGTGTGTGATACCAAGATAGCGATAGCTAGACAGACATGTACAGTGTTGCAATAGCAAACGTGCAAGTGGTAAAAGAAAAGATAAGAAATGTGGATCACGAAAACTATTTATAGTCAGTATCTGCCTCAGCAAAATGTGTCTGCTGAGTCAAACAAAGTACGTGGAGAGAAAAAAAAAGAAATGGCTTTGTTCTACTTCAACATTGATAGCAGTCGAGCTATGCCAAGCCAGGTGGCAAACGGGGTTCTCTCGTACTAGACACCACATTTGCCACTGGTTGTCCAGAAGATTGCAAACGACTTTAACCGTTAGTTACGTCAACTTAGGGAATATGGAAAATGGTAAACAATTCAACCGCAGTTGAGCTAGGCAACAACAACAATAAGGTTCTGTGTGGGGAACAAGCCACAAGAACTACACACGCCAACAGTAACGAACGCGTGGTCACGTGCTGTAATTTCTGTTGGGGGCCTCGCGGCAGGCTTAGTTCGACCCTGGCAGCCTGGGTCCCCAACAGAAATCATAGTTCATGTGCTGCCAGAACCTGCATCATTGCAACTTTTTAGTTTGGATCCGCGGCCCTGGGCCCATCGGAGGGTGGGGGGATGGACAGCACCGCCCAACATGTTGCAGGTTTGGATGTAATGATGTATGAATACACCTTCCGACATCCTCACACCCCATTCCTTCTCCACCCGTTTCCGGTTACAAGCCCCTCGCAGTTCCAAATTCTCTTCTGATACTGGATATATCAACGCTTGTCCAGGCCATCATCCATCATCCTTTGCTGTTTGCCCTGTTCATATTCATCAAACGTTGCTGACTGGTGTACATTTTTTGACAGACTCTCCCCCATCAACGCCTACAATATCAACATGGTCTGGCCCTTCAACTCCTCTTCGTCGAACGAAAATACCCCTCCTCTGAGATCCACAAGACAGAAATGCTGGGATTCGCGAGACAAATTCTTTTCTTGTCTTGATAAGCTTGGCGTAGACAACGCTCTTGATTCAGCACACCAAGCTGCCATCAAGAAGAATTGCAGCTCGCAAGAATCCAGCTTCAACCGTGATTGTGCTGCTAGCTGGGTCAAGTATTTCAAAGAACAGCGATTTTACGCGATCAAAAAGGAAAGATTCATCAAGGAAATGGAGGAACAAGGCGCCACTGAAGTCCCGCTTCCTCAACAACAAAGAAGATAGATCTAGCTTCTGCTTGTGGCGGCTTCCACATCCCTGTATATAGGCCTGAATGCGTCGCTGATGATGGAAAATATTAAAATATTAATAATAAAACAGCTAAACACTTTCATTCATACAGAACTCTATTATATATATATATGCAAAATTCAATAATAAATGACGATACGCGGCAGATTATCCAAATGCTCACGCATACTTAGAAGAAGCTGTATTGACAGACGCGGGACCCAATCTCCCTCACCACTGATTACAATTCAAAATCAGGTAACGGTGCAATGAGAGCTCAATTCATTTCATACCTCACCTGTGAGATTTTAAGATGCAAATTCATTGAAATCTGAAATAATAGGTACTCAGCACGTTTTTGAATACTTAAAATCCGTCCTTAAAAGCTGACAATATAAGTGGGCGAGTGATACAAAAACAGACATTCTCGTTTGTCACAGGTGTTGGGATTTCAGCAGAAAGATTGAGAAGCAGTGAGCAATGTAATGTTTATCTCTTTGATGACACTGTATATTTCTAGATAAGACCTGGGTTCTGGTTCAGTTGATAGAAATTCTTTCATTAAGTCGTCATGTAAGTCATATCTGAGTGTTGCCTAACATGAGAAAACAGAAATATATAGCTCTACCTCTGTACAGGTTTCTATAATGTTAATGGAACTTCGATAGTCCTTTAACTACTACTAGTATTCAATTATATCCTACAAAAACAACAATTTCAAAACTGAATACATTTTACATTGATTATAAATACCTTCCTCTTGGATTTTATGTACTCTATATATATATATATATATATATATATATCGTTAGACGATACAGTTTATGGTAAAATATGCTCTGTATCATGTTTTAGCAAGGATAAGCAAAGGGAAAAGCACAAAGCATGCTCATTCGCCTAAAATCAGGATGGCGTAGTTTTAAAGAGTATAATTTTGTATTCAAATAGTCCCTTTAAATTTGTTATATACTTCATCTACTTCATCAAGTAATTTTTGTCTAAATTCAGCATCATCAATCCACGATCCCATTATTGAATTATTTGCTATCTTACACCATGTTTGTAAATCAAAGTGAAATGCTTCCTGTAGCTTAATATAATTCTCCAATAAATAGGCATTGAAGTAAGATGGATCATCGGAATTTATGCTGAAAGGTACTCCATATTCTAAAAATTTACGAATTGGCAATTGTTTCAAGTCAGAGACCACACAAAGCTTTAAGTTTGACATCGGACAAATGGTCAACATTGTCTGGTTTTTACTAAGGGTTTTCATTAATGATTCATCTTTATAAGAATTAATTCCGTGGTCGATACGCGTAACCTTCAAAAAAGTAAGTGAATCTTTAACAAATTCAGGTCCTCCTTCTTCACCTGCATGTGCAGTGAATCTAACATTTGGATAATTCTCCCTAACGAATTGGTAGCATTTTTGAAATAACACAGGTGGGTAATCAGATTCACTAGAATCAAGTCCTAATCCCAGAATTGTGCCATTTCTGAAGTATTGATCAGCAGCCTTAATAGTTGACATTCCATCAATTTTACTACCATTACCAGCGGATGTTGATTCTGCAGGCAAATGTCTGAGAAGGCACATTATCAATTTACAGGAAATTCCAAGCTTCTCTTTGGCATATACCACAGCTCTTTGAAAAGCTGGCATAAACACATCAAACAGGATACCACGCTCAGTATGCCCCTGAGGATCAAAGAATAATTCGATATGTTTGACATTTTCTCGGTGTGCACGGCTTAAATACTCGAGAGCAAGTTGGTAGAAATCATCTTCCTCTAGCAAGCATTGCATTCCAATATAGTAAAACTTAAGAAAGTCATCTAAGTTGGCAAAGTTTTCATAACGGGTCTGGAGACTAGTTGGATCTTTTGGAAACTCTTCAGGAAGAACAATCTTTCCTTTATGTTTTTTTAGAAGAGAGAAAAGAAGAGTTGGAGAAAGTGTACCTTCAACATGGACGTGATGTTCGCATTTTGGAAGTTCAAAAAGAAATTGTGTCACTTGAGGCGATAAACTGCTGTTGCACATATTTTTCTTTTTCTTGGTTTGAGGAATATCTCGATGTTAGGAACAGTTACGGTTTTGAAAAAAGAATATATAAAATAAGAAAAAGATGTAGTAGGTTTTTATAGAACTTTTCTTGATATTTTCAATTGATAACAAAAAAAAAAAAAAAAAAAAAAAAGAAATAAATTTTTTCCGAATACGCTGAATCACAGATCTCAAAAGGGTAATGTAATGTTTCAATGTAAATTAAAGAACAAAAAATCCCTAATATAATTAAGCTGTTAATGTTCCTATTTATCTCATTTTACTATAAGAAATATCCATTTAAATAATGGAATATTATCATCTCTAATTTTACTACTACAAAAGGAAGAATTGTTAACAACTTTTAAAGATCGCCAACTAATGTAGATGGACTTATCAATAAATTCATATCTCAAATAATGTGTCCTGCGGCTAGTCAACTTCCCTTTTTTGAGTATAGGAAAAAAAAAGAAACAAAATCGAAAAAGAGTTGCGAGAAAAGCAATATAATTTGATCATGTGCATCACATGATAATATTTACATATGAATTGGAAGAGTTGTCTCTCTGCATAGAAAAATAAAAAAAAAAACTTGTAGTATTCACTTGTTATTAAGAGAAGCTGAGAAGTTGTTAGATGATCGTTGAGGATAAGTCAGTTCGATCAAACCAGACCAGTAATATCAGTCTCTATAATAATACATTCAAATATATCAAACATGAGGTATGCATATTATTAATTGTCTTCTCTATAAATCATAGTGGTGCTCGTTGGTGTTCAGTTACTAACAAATATATCTAGTCATCTTCTCGATAAACCTAAATCCGAACTTACGCAGCAAGAAGCGCAGCAATTAGAAACCCACGAGATTAACCATGGTCCTCTTTCTCTTCTCAAATCTGCAACAGAGTCAAGCAATCCTGTCATCATCTCTCTTAGAAACAACCATAAACTCATCGCCCAAGTAAAAGCTTTTGATAGACATTCCAACATGGTCTTGGAAAACGTTAAAGAAGTGTGGTCTGAGCAGCAGAAAATTACAGGTAATAAGGGCAAGAAGAGCAAATTTCTGAAACCAGTACATAAAGAACGATTTGTGTCGAAGATGTTTCTTAGAGGTGATTCCATAATCGTGGTATTCAGAGCACCAATATGATGTATGCATTTTCTGTTATTTTGTTCTTCTATCCTACGCGTTATGTCCTGAATATATATATTTGTGACACTTTTAGTTGGATTTAATGATTTATCGACGTAAGCTTTTTTTTAGAAGTTTATTAGATTATTGCTGCTATTTAAGGGGAATGTGCAAGTTAGTTCTCTTTGGATGAACTTGCGATCTCATTGTTTATTTTAAATGATAGCACACTTTATATTTTTAACAGTTAGGCATTGAATTACAGAAACTTTTTGTTATGCTGATCAGATATTTCAGTATCTGTAAATCTATAGGTTTAATACAGCTGTCAGTCGGCATCCTTGTGATAACTTCCTCTCTTTCTTTTGGACACTGTGACGTCGTTCCTAGCAAATTGTGTTTGTGAAATAGATATTCGTCTTCAACTGTTGGATAAAGCTTGTGCCGAAATATCTCAAAGAGGATATTACATTGAATTTGATTTAAAGCAATTGTCTTAAATATAGTACCAGTTTAGCTGAGAATGTTAATTTGTTCAATATACATGCAATCAATTTATCCTACATTCATGTTCTAGCTTGTTTACATACTTCTAACTATTGGTAAATGACAAATAAATATGTGGATTTAAGAAATTCAATTTCTCGATTATCTATTTTTATTTATAGCCCCATTATTTTGAATATATACTAGTTTTCTTTATCTTTGCCAGATTTATTAGCTGGTCGCTACGTCTGTATAAGATGATATTATATATTTTCACACCACCACATCTTGTAATCTACAGAAAAACTGCTGAAAGTCACAATAAATACATTATATTCAAGACGTAAAAGCTTAACATTAGCAAGATCTTAAGCAAGTCATAAAGAGCTAATAGTAACTACGCTCGTCGAAAAATGAGAAGTGGTCATGGTATTGCGTTCACTGGCCATAATTCTTGTTATAAAGGCTTGCGTCAGTTTTAGAATACATAGTGAGAAATAACTTGATTTTAGTAAATAGCACGGTCATTTCTTGATGGGAGTTATCTTGATTGATCTTCTTGATTCTGCTATTAAAATCAAGAATGTAAATATCGATTGATTTCTATTTTTTTTTTTTGATCAGCTCATACTCTTTCTATATAAATTGTAGATATCATAACTGTATCTTTATTTATTAGTCATAAATAAAGTTAAATAAACAATATTTCTGGTTCATAGTAATTTTATAGTGAAGCTGTTGCTTTAGTTTTTCCGTCATGATCTCTTATTTATGCATGACGAAGACAAAAAAACGGCAGAAAAATATAACAGTTGGAGAGAAAAAAATATTCTGCCAAAAATGATTTTGAGATTCGAATCATCAGATATTGCTTTTTTGATATAAAATTATTATCAAGTAAAGCAGACAATTGTCAGTTGAATACAATGGAAAAGGAATATCTTTCCATTCAGGAAACTGAAGTGGAAGCACTTCAGGCCATATACATGGATGATTTCCAAAAGATCACAAATGATAACCATTCAGCCTGGAAAAAGACTCCGAGTCCACGATTTCAGCTTTATCTTCACACAGATCTCAGCATTGAACCAGTCGTATCTCTTTATTTGGATGTTGAATTTACGGCGACATATCCAAAATCAGAACCTATCATAGCCATCAAAGATGGTAAAAATCTCTTAGCAAGCCAAATTGCTAGTTTAAACAGGTTAATCGTTGAAATCGAAAAACAGATGATCGGGTACGAGATGATCTTTGATATATCTGAGGCGATAAAGGAAAAAATTGATGAGTATCAGAAAACAGTAAGGAATTTATCCTTGGAAGAAGAAAGATTGCAAAGATTGCATCAACAGAATGAGATTTTGGCCAAAAAACAGAAAGATCTTGCATTGCAGCGAGATCTTAAATTAAAGAAGGATCAGTTGATGTTCGATAAGATAATTAAGGAAGAACTTGAAAGCAGAGAAGATGTGGACCTCTTAAGTGAACAGTATGATGATGAAGGTGATAATTATGATGACAACTATGGATATGACAATTATGATACAGAGAAATCAGGTAAAAAATCACATAATAGAAAGAAGCAATCTATGAACTACTTAATTCCAGCAGATACTCTTCTAGAGACAAACACAGCAGTTCTTTTTGATACAGTGATAGACACTGGATCGTATAAATTCAAAGCTGTTTCAGGCTGTATTCCAATTACTACATGTTCGCAATTGATAACAAACAGTAAGATCTACATGGTAAAGCCTTATGTGGCACATAGAACAGATGATATATTCCAATTGGTTCAAGTAAATATAGAATCTACTCCACAAAACAAAGAAGAACTAAGATCCATAGAATTGGATTTACAGAAATTGATAAACTGTAGACATGAGAATCTTCTTACGGTATTCGCATACCAGATTACAAGCAACAGTACCACAGAAGATGATATGAACAAATCTAATGACACATACTATAAACTACGAATATTGATGGAATATATTCCCTCAATGATCTCTATTAATGACTTGTTGTCTTCAATTAGTATTGTCAACGTGACGATTGCACGTTCTTGGATCATGAAATTATTGGATGCATTACAATTCATCCAAAAAAATGGTTTTGTTCATAAATGTATTGGAACCCAATCTGTGTACATCATGAAAAATAATATCCATAGAGATATTAATAGTCATAGTAGCGGTGGCGAGCACAGTGGTAATAGTCATGGTATCAAATTAGCATATTGTTCATTTGCATACAAGATCAATACAATTTTTCAGAATAACAGTTCTATTGGAGAACCAAATGAAAGCACAAACCGCATCTGGAAAGCACCAGAAATCATCCAATATAATAAACCACAGCGAAAAACCGACGTGTTTGATATCGGACAATTGTTTGTCAGGTTGATTTTCGGTTCCAAGGATATGTTATTAAACAGTTCGCCTCACGAATTTTTGGAACTGACAAACATGGATGAATCCATTAGAGATTTTTTGAATAGAGTTTTCAAAAATAAGAAGCGTGCAGGTCCATTGGAATTATTGGCTTGTAGTTTTCTCCGTGGTGATAATAATACTATTGTCAACAATTTCATCTATAATAATAATGATTCAGTAGAATTGGCGTCATCCACAATAAGCGATCAGTCTATGAGTAGTAGCAGCAATAATAACAGCAGTCATAATAAAATAACCACAGTCTCTACATTGCCAAATGCAACAGCGACCATCCGATCGATTTACAGTCAAAGCAATAATTATAATAAAATGATAGTGAACGCAGGTCGTTACGAAACAGATTTTGAAGTAGATAGAGTTTTAGGTAAAGGAGCATACGGAGAGGTTGTTAAAGCTAGAAATAGATTAGATGGACAGTATTATGCAATCAAAAAGATTATTCATAGTAGCAACAGATTAGATGCAAAAGTGTTGGCCGAAGTAATGTTGTTGGCAAGATTAAATCATCATTATGTTGTGAGATACTACGCTGCATGGACTGAAAAGTCCGATATTGGTAACGCTTTTGAAGTTAATAATTCTTCTAATTCATTGATGGAATCAAATAGCTTGAATTTTGAGTTTGCTGCATCTTCATCAAATAGCGATAATCATTTTGACTTTATCTCTAACTCTGCACATAATACTAATATGAGTTCAAAAAGATTATCTGGCACGCGAGGATTTGTTGATGAAGATGATAATGACACTGAGACTGAAACTGAAACTGAAACTGAAACTGAAACTGAAACTGAAACTGAGGAAGATACTGAAGACAGCTACGAAGATGATGAGGATGATGAATCTGATAATGAAGAAAAATATGCAGTTGTTGCGAAACGTTTAGGTAGTTTGAATATATCTGGTGAAGATTCATACAGTGAAGATAATTCCGATTTTGATGATGAAGAAGACAATTTTAATGATAGCAGTCAATATTCTGTCAACAAAAAATTAAACGCTACTCTATTTATTCAGATGGAATATTGTGAGAATCGTACATTACATGATTTAATCAAGAAACAAAACTTACCAAATAATCCTGATGAATATTGGAGATTATTAAGACAGATCTTAGAAGCTTTGGAACATATTCATTCGCAGGGAATCATTCATAGGGATTTGAAACCAGTAAACATTTTTATCGATGAGAGTAACAATATAAAAATTGGTGATTTTGGACTTGCTAAGAACGTTCATAATGATAGTGGTTTTGGTATCACTGGTAGTTCTGCAAGTAATGCTAATAATGGCGATGATTTAACATCAGATATTGGCACTGCTATGTATATCGCTACAGAAGTAAGTTTGAAAAACGGTGGCAACTATGATGAAAAGGTTGATATGTATTCGTTGGGTATTATTTTCTTTGAAATGACGCATGCTTTGGGTACCGCTATGGAAAGATATCAAGTTTTGACTAAATTAAGAAGCGAGAAGGTGGAATTCCCAAAAGATTACAATATTGGTAGAAGACATGATAACGAAATGCAAATCATCAAATTGCTACTTAGCCACGATCCAAATAAAAGACCAACAGCTAGTGAATTATTACAATCAGCATTACTTCCTGTTAAACATCAGGATGAGGTTATTAAAGAAGCCTTGAAAACACTTGCCGATCCAGCATCTCCTTGGCAGGAACAAGTCAGAGAAACGCTTTTTTCGCAACCATGTAACAACTTGGCTAAGGATGCCTTGTTTGATGTTCGGACTAAAGAAGATGATTCTACATACATGCAACAACTCAAATTGAAATATTTAGATGAAATTTGTAAAGTTTTCAAGTTGCATGGTGCTATAGAATACAGTAATTATCCTATCTTGTTCCCCAAATCAACGGTTTATTCCAATAATGAAGGTATCTCAGAAGTTATTAATAAAGATGGTTCAGTTTTACAATTACCTTATGATTTAACTTATCCGTTAGCCAGATTAGTTTCTAAACGACAAACCACCTTATTCAAAGTGTTTAGACATCAAAATGTATACAGAGCTAATCCTGCTAAAGGATGTGAGTCATACCACTATGGAGAAATCGATTTTGACATCATCACTTATGATAAAAGAGACGATGAATTAGCATTTTATGAAGCTGAAGCTATCAAGGTGGTTGATCAATTATTTATGAGATTTCCAGCATTCAATATGAAAAATATCACATACGTCATCAATCATTTCGATATCGTGGATAGTATCATGGATTTTTGCAATATTGACAAATCTAAGAGACATTTATTATATAAAAAGGATTTGACGCTGAATGATGCAGATATGAAACTGAAATTGAAATCAACACTAAATTTAGCATCTACATCGCTCAATGATTTAGAAGTGTTTAATTTTAGATTGCCGTTTATTGCTGCTAAACGGAAATTACACAAATTGATGGTAGATAGTCCTTATTTGTTCATTATTGATCGTGCATTGGATCACATTCATAAGATTATCAGTAATTTATCAGAATTTGGATTAAGTGCGACGAATGTTGTGGTTTCTCCGTTAAGTAACTATAATATCAAATTCTATGAGAAAAATGTAATGTTCCAAGTGATTTATCAAGAAGAAGAAAAGATTAGCAAACACTCTAGCAATATTGGTAAGCTGCAAAAACCTGAACAACAGCCACACTTGAAACAATCTAAACAAGTTCTTGCAGTTGGTGGAAGATACGATTCTTTGGTAAGAAATCTCTCAATTGGCAATTTATTAGATGGAAATACTACAAGTAAGAAAAATACTTCGAGGAATATTAAGCAGGGTCCAGCTCAAGTTGTGGGGATTAGTTTAGCGTGGGAAGCTCTTATTGCTAGAATGACGAAATATGAAGAGAAAGTTCAAAAGAGTGGAGCTAAGAAACAAAACAGAAAACAAAGAAAACAATTCCGTAAAGAAATTGGTCGTTGTCAAGTTCTTGTAGCATCGCTTGAGTCAAAGTCTTCGGCATCATTTAGCAAGAGAATGTTTAGTACTAATGCTTTCAATACCGAATCTTCTAGTAGTGGTGTTATGCGGCATGTCAATGAATTATTAAATCTACTTTGGAATGCAGGGATTTCTGCCGATTGCATCCCACACCGAAAGAACTCCGTGGATGACGTTGAAGAATCGGCACAGGGCATTCAGCTTATTGTAGTTATAAAGCAAGTCACCAGCAAGACTTTCAAACCTCTCAGAGTGAGAAACCTTGTAACGAGAATAGATAAAGATCTCTATCCTAATGAAATAGTGCAGTATTTGAAACACCAGATCAGATTAAATGAATATAACATACAGCAGCAAGAACTGGGGAATAGCGTTTCTGGAAAAATACATGGAGATAACAGCAGTGGAGGTGATGCTGTTGGTGAAGGAAGCGGGGAAAGCGGTAGTATTGGAGCCATTGTCGATGAAAACAGCATCGAAGGAAGCAAACGACTTGTTGGTGATATGAGTGTTGCTGGAAGTGATGTAGGCGGAGGTAGTGGTATTAATGATGGAGTGGACGGTAGTGGAGATGGAAATAGTAGTAACATTACTGATGGAAACAGGGACAATAATATGGGAAGAGATGGCGGTGGAGTTAATGCAGATGGAAGTGGAGATATCATTAGTGTAATTAAAGGTGATAATGGAATAGATAGTAATGGGAGAAATGGCGGTAGGTCGGGAAATGGCCCGGGAGGAAGTGGTGACTTCGTTGAAGTAAAGAACAATATTGAAATTGTACAAAATAACGCACCTAGAAATAACAAGAGTAATAAAATGCAAGGTAAATATAGTTTCAAAGCAAAAAGAAGTACTATGAATACTATGCACTCGCTTGGAAGAGCACCCGTTTTCATCGTTGATTTAAAGGAGGAAATCGTCGATATGATTACAATTACTTCACTACAACAAAGTGAAGAATTTGTTCGGAAAGTCGGTGGAATGTCAACAAATACACCACGAAGTTACATTGTAAATCTCTATAATGTATTGATAAAAGAAGCTAAGAAGAATAACAGATATGCAATTTTGTACAATGTTAAAACTGACCAAGATTATATAATTGACTTGCAAAGATGAGACGTTAGTAATACATGGATGATATGCTGTTATCTTTTGAAATTTTAAGTGTAAGAAATAGGACAGTTATCATTTTGTTACAGTGAAGATGAAATTTCATTAATTAATTAATAATAGAATTTTGTTAATTATGAAGGGAAATACATTTATACGACGATGTAGGCAAAACTTTAAAAATAAATAAATATAATGCAAACATCTATTTTATTATAACATTATAAAAAATATAAGTAAGGTGTGGGATTGTATTGAATAGGAGAGAAAACATAATTTAAAAACTGGCAAACATATATATTAACATAAATAAGTATAAAACAGTATTATTACATTTACTTTCTTCTTCTGGAGGTGGTCTTGGTGTGTTGACCTCTGACCTTCAAACCCCAGTAGTGTCTGATACCTCTGTGGGATCTGATCTTCTTTAATCTTTCCAAATCATCTCTTAATTTGGATTCAACACCGTTAGCCAAAGTGTGGTAGTTCTTACCATCAGTGAAGTCTCTTTGTCTGTTTAAGAACCAGTTTGGAATCTTGTAGTTGGTTGGGTTTTGCATGATGGTGACAATTCTTTCCAATTCTTCTTGGGTTAATTCACCAGCTCTCTTGTTTAAATCAACATCGGCTTTCTTACAAACCAAGTTGGCGTAACGACGACCAACACCCTTAATGGTGGTCATAGCGTAAACAACCTTGATTCTACCGTCAACGTTGGTGTTAAGCAAACTAAACTATCAGTTAGTAATAAATTCTTAAATATTTGCGAAAATATGGAAGAGATGTAGATGGTTCTACCACAATAAGAGTAGTTTAAAGGAATCACATGGAATGTACGAGCATTGATCGCTTAAGAGGGCAGTTATCCGGCGAAGAAAAAATTTCAGTGTTTCACGCTCACATTCAGAATCCCATATAGCTAATAACCCAGAGCATGTTATCGTTATCTAAGTGTATTCTGTAAAAAATATACAAATCCAGAGACCTTTAACTCATTCAGATTATGCCCAAGCTTTTTCAAACATATTCGCTATCTTGATTCAAATTCCAGTTACATGTATTCCTCAACAATTAAACCCGCATCAATATTTCATTCAATAGACTAAACAATATCGGATTTAATATTTAATCATATCATAGCCCTGTTTATTAGCATTGTTCCCAATCATCTCCGTGGCACGCTTCACACGTCCTTACACTTGCATTTGTAACTCTCATTTTCAACTCTTCCCATTTCTATTTCGATTAGATAATCACGTACCGTAAAATGTGTTGGAAATTACCTTGTTCTTGAACGTATAAAGACATTTTGCTATCGAATGATGTTACTTTAGTGTATCTTACTTAAATATAAGAATCAAGAGAGTGTTAAAAGGAATAATATACAACAGTAATATTAGAAGGAATTTTTCTTAGTATTCAATACTGGAATTTTTTTTTTTTTCTTTTTTTTTTTCTTCATCGTCGCTTCTCTCTTGAAAAAGAAGTCAACAAAATTTTTCTGTTAGCACAAATAAAAAAAAATTCTCTTTGGGCGCCCTTCTGCCCACGGATAGCTTCAATTTCTTCTGTTTAGGCGGAATATAGCAATCCTGAGAGGTAAATATTTTGCTTTTCAGGCTCAAAGCAATCCACTTGGGGCAGCCTACCCGCCTATGATACGAGAAACCTTCCCCCTACAAAGATGAGCGGCTCAGTATATTAAAAGCTCTAAAGCTAGTATGGGAATCATACAGAAGTGCAATTGTCTATGGTACTCGATGTCCAGGTGTATAATTGCTTTTAAGAAATGCGTTGAAACACCGTGCATAAAACTGCTTATGATCATTTTTGTAAGATTTTGTAAACTGAAACAAAAGATTGAAAATTAGAAAAAAAACTATTCACGTGCTCTTTTTATTATGCCCTTTGTTTTGTCATGTGATCAGGTTTTCAACAATTACAATGAAGGAGTAAGTAGATCCCTTGTTGCCAAATCCTGATGAGATGCTCCAAATGTCCTCGCTCGAGCAATCTTGAGAATTGATCTACATGTTTTATTCAAAATAATTATCTACTTCTTCTTAATGTTTTCTGTGCATATCATATGAAATCAAATCATTCGCTATAATTTCGAGTTTGGGTTGTCTCAGAAATCCAACTTCCTTTTGCTCCCTTTTCATTCTTTTACTTCTCATTTATCTACTTTGTTCTTATACGATACTAACACTCTAAAGAGCAATACTTGCCCAGTGATTATTGCGTGTTCATTGTTTATTACATTTCGAAGTCCGTGTACTACCTATTCCGATACATTTCTGGCACACAAGCAGAGTGTTCCACATGATTGCAAATGTAAACTCTTTTCAAAGTATTTATTACCTGTTGTAACCAAGTGGTTCACTAAATTTTGTATACAAAGTCAATGAAAAAAAAAAGCCTATCTTATAAATTGCAACAATCTCACATAATTTTTTTATTATAGTAGTAGAACAAGTTCTCATTGGGCATCAGATGAGATTATTTCTATATTTAAACATTTCTATACGCGTTTAAAATAGCAGAACTATCTATTATTTGTTTCTTTCGGCTGTAAAGCATGAATTTCGTTGAACTGACGAACTTTTAAAAAGAAGAAATGAAAAATAAAAGATTAATGTGTTTTGAGCAGGTTCAATGACATTCAAATTCTAAAATGTACTGCATTATTGTTTTCCTTAAAATAGAAAAGCATACGGGCTAACTTTATGTTGAGCCAAGTTTCTTTGGTTTAACTCTGAGTCATTGTTTTCTCTCCTGACTAATATTATTACTCATAGTATTAAGAGAGATAGGTTTATATCTGTATATTTCTATATATTTTTTATATGTTTCTTCCATTCTTCTTGAGATACAGTCTAAGAATACCTAGGGAAATGTGAGCTTCTTTGATACATATTGTTTATTGCCAGTAAACTTGTATTATTTATAGTTATGCAAGGGACCTACCTTCGGTATACCCTGCCTTGACACTTTAAAATAAATCTACTATACAAAGGAACTAATCAAAAAAATTACAAATGGCTCTATTATAACAGAAACATGGTTGATGCCGATTCTACATTGATAACTACTTAATAATTATTGCAAATACATTTGGCGCCAGAAAATATCTAAAACACGCAAAACTCTTTTTTTTTCATTTATTACTTGTTTTAAAAAATCATCTTATAATTTTCTTGTAAAATTAAATCAATTACTTTATATTTTTGGTTGTATAATATATAAAATAATAATATGTATGTATGTACATGTAATTGCATTTGTAACTTTCCTATGTGATATCTCGATACCAACAAGTATATCCTGGCACAGTTACTAATTTCTAATCAAACTTCAAACTTCAAACTTCTACCTCTAAAATGACGTCTTCAATAACAAAAATTTACAATGGAACACAGGTATTCGCATAAATTATAGTAGCTTATCTCAATACTATCATCTCGTTCATTACGTTACATCATATAATACCAGTTCACTGAAAATACTTTCTCATCATTATTCATATATCCGAAACAATTCTGTTTTCTTCTATAATAGATTTTTCTTTTTTCATATTATCTTAGTTTTCTCCACCATGAATGCTGGCAAGATATTTCAAACTTTGTAATTCTATAAACACGTAATCAGCTCTCAAGAAATCTCTAACCTCGACAAACTCTTGAGATACAATATCAATTTTCCCACTCCACGATGGATGGTCTGTAGCAGTTTGTAAGTTATCGCGAGGTTCATTGACAACAAAAAGTAAGTTCTTGCCGTGAAATTTGTGTTTATTAAGGAATTCGTTGGTGGCTAATGAATCACCAACCTTGAAATCGGCAATCAAAGAATCAAATTCATTGATTTGGGTATTTTTTTCACCGCCAATGACAAATAATGTACCTTTCTTGTAATGATGACTTAATGCAATTTTAACAGCCTTGGAGTAAACTTTAAACTGGATATCTGTTGTGTAGTCATTAGGAGCAGACTTAGCTAATGCGTAACCACCACCTTGTCTAATTGGAGAATTGGCGTCACCCGCACGAGCTTTACCACTACCTTTTTGTGGGAGAATCTTTCTTCTGGAATATCCATTTTCTGAACGGCCTGGAGGATTAGATGCACCTACTCTTGCGGCATTGGATTCATGAAGACTTGCTTTCCAAAGAATATCGCGACGCAATGGGGTGTTAAGAAATGAGGAGGAGACAGGAATAAAACTGTGAGGCTCAAGAGATGGAAAAGATCTCAAGGAAGTGAGAATGTAACGTGGTGGGTTGGCTATTAAGTTTGGCAAGACAGTAGCACCACTAGCGCTGGCTGTAGCGTTATTTCTCACGGAAGTGGTTGATATCTGCTGGATGGCTCTTGGGATTGTATTTCTTACAAACATAATGCAGTGTGTTGGTTTGAACAGAGTAATAATAGTACAACTATACCAATATGATTGCTACCTTCCTCAAATTTATCTTTGACTAAGGATCCTCTTTGATCTATTGGATAAAATTTTCAGTTCAATCCCAGTTTTCCTTATATTTTTTAGAATCTGTGAAAAGAAAAAATTTTTTTTCTTCAGTCCTAAATTCACAGTGGTTACGAGTACTGATACATAGGTATTTTCTAACAACTTGTTTCACGTGATTCTCGCGTGATTTCATTGTGTGCTTGTTTATATTCACTGTTTCTTCAATCAATTGTGATGAGTTTGGTCATGAAGTGATATCTAAATACTTAGTTTTGGTCGAACTTATTGCGTACTTTTGGTGAAGACAGTTTCATGTGGCAATCTACTTCCCTGCACCACTGTGATAGTGTTCTGTGTGGATATCGTGCATCGCTGGTTGGTCTTGACCATAATTATTTCGTCTTACACTGCTACTGCAAACCTTGGTAATTGGTCGTATAGTATAGAAATAGAGCCTAATGAATACTGTCTCTGTTTCATTGCAAGTCTCTGCTTGCTACTTTCAGGGAGAGAGAGGCAGAAACACGCTCTGGCTATGACCTATTTTCCCGTACAAATATATTCTGCTCTTTTCCTTTCGGTCAGAAGACCCCTTAGCTAGCTAGCCATCACTATAGTCTTCTGTCCCATAATTATTACAGATCAATCAGGTTTTGCTTTGTCGACGTACCTCGTTCACTTCCTACATTATTGTGCCAGCTTTCTGCCAATTATTAATGCTGGATGTCCAGCAAAGAAATCATGTCACGTGTTGGTGGTTATAAATAAACTCCTTCTTCTCCTCTGTGCCGCATAACTAAAATCTAATTTTTGGATCTTTTAAAATTTTTTCTTTTTCTTGTGACAGCCAGCACTAAAAGAGTATTTATTATTTTTGTAGAGCAAGTTGTTATTGTAATACCGGCTATTGATATTGGCATTTACATATCAGGCTATAATCAGCATTCGAATAGATCTTCGATATTAAACAGGTGCCACTACAAGTAACTAGGTAATTACCTACTTTTATTCACGACTTCCTTTCCCTGTCTCTTTTTCTTTTTTTTTTCTTTTTTTGCTAGGCCACATCTCCCAAATGTCCATATCCGCTACCTAGATACCCTCCCAACCAACCATTCATTCAATTTCATTACACAGATTCAACAATATATCCCGAACAAGAGCAGCTGATGACTACAGTATCAAACACTACGACAACAGCGAACACCGTGAACTCCTTTAAGAAGGGACATGCCCACAGAAGAAGTGCTGCAATCCTGGGAGACTTCGATTCCATGGGAATCTCTTTTTTCAATAATAACAACAATTCTCTGTCATCATTTGGGCTATCTTCCCCTATCAAGTCGTCTTTCAAGTTGGCAAATAACAGCAGCTCCAATAATGTTAGTGATGCTGGGGCTGCCAATCATGAGGATAACATCTCTCTTGATGAGCTCAATCAAAGGCTAAACCAGTACGCTCCGGTTATTCAGCAACCCGTGGCTTCGCCGACTAAAACTACAGACAGCCATATAAGCAAAACCAAGGTATTTTACTCGCCTCCACTTCCTGGGACTGGTCCACCTTTGTCGTCGACTGTGATTGACCTTGACCTTGTTGCGTTGGCTGAGGAAGTAGATGATGCCGCAAATGATAGTCATTATCTGCGCTTATACAACAACAGTTTTAACAACCCATCAAAATTACGTACTAGAAGACTTCATAAACGATTTGGATCCGCGCCAGAGATTAATCTATTGGCATCTAATAATAACARCAATAATAATTTATCTTCATCTCCCGTTTCTTCTTCCCCACTCCAACCATTTTCTCCAACCTGCTTATCTTCGATTTCATCGATTACCAATAACAAAAATAATTCCTTGTTTATCAAATCAAATAATAATAGTACTGCTGCGAGTAGAAGAGGTTCGGCTTCTTCTTCTATCAACTCAGGGACTCCAACAACTATCCCATTTTCTCCACTAAGCAATACTATAAATGATGCTGTATCCTTGGGATCTTCCAATAGTGAAACTAATATCCATAAGGATAATACAACGGCCGGTCCGTCAGAAAATAATAACAATTCCAACTCCACAAGTAATACTTCAATAAATATTCCGGTACACACAGTGAATGCTTCCAATTATAATTATAATAGCTACGGTTCAACGTCTCCACCTAGTTCGTCCTCTACATTCTACTCATCAAGTAACAATTACAATAATGGCAGTAATGGTAGTGGCAATTCTTGGTATGGAAGTCTCTCTCAACAACAGCAACAGCAGCAATTCCCACAACCCCCGTTATTTGGAGGTGCAATATCTACCAATAATACCTCACTCCTGCTCTCTCATAATAACTCTTCCTCGGATATAGTCATTGTTGAAGAAGAAGAAGAACAAGAACTGATTGCGGTAATATCACCAAGTGCAAATGTCAATAACAATGTATATAGTAGCTCAAATTCAAATACGAATTCATTGGCTAGCTTGTCTTTGATTTCGGTAAATTCTTCAAAAACAACGAGCGCGGCATTCCCAAAGTTTTTTGAGAATAGCAGTAATAGTGCAAATACCGCTGTTAGTAATAATAATAATACAACAAACACCACTAGTAGTGGACCATCATCTCCGATAATTTCTTCAATTACAAGTGTCTCCTCTACAGTGTCTACAACTTCATCAACAGTATCAAATATTACAAATGCTTCAGCTACTACCTCAACGACAACTACCCCATTCAGCACAACTTCCTCTTCCGCTTCACTTCCACAGAATAATAATAGTAGCACAAGAAAGAAGACGCCTGCAAGATATCAGAACTATTACGATAGTTCGAAATTGTTCAAAGATCACCTTTTGAAATCACAAGAAAATCTTCTTCAGAAGCAAACTTCGTCGTTATCTATGTCATCGTCGACTTCGAAGAATGATAGTGAAGATCATGATTCTGCTGCCGGAAATACATGTTTTAATTTCCAGTCAGTTGTGTATGATGTGGACGATGATCAGCAAGAACAGGAAGAAACAATCATCATAGACACTGAAGGCGATAATAAAGAAGAAAATCTTAACCAAACTGCAGAAAATGGTGGTATTAATAACAATGTTTCACACAATAAAAGAAAATCATTTGTCTTGGCAAGCTTACTTTCTCTTAATTCGAATTCGAATTCTTCTGCAGACAGTACTTATTCTCCACTGCATTCCCCTGACTTATCAAGCGCCACTATTATTTCAAAGGTGTCATCTTCAAATGGTAATATTACAGCCATAAATAATAAGAGAAGCTCTGAAGTTTCAGTATCCACTCTAAGATTCAGTTCTGTAGGGTCTACAAATTCTTCAAGTACTACAAACACTACAGCAAATAATACACCACAATTACAACAAGGCAGTTTTGTCAATTCCAACCAAATCAGTACTGATGATGAAAATGATAACACCATTCATTCCATCACTGAAACAATTGCAAAAGCTACCATAGAACCTCTTCCACCATCAGAACCGCAATTCCCAAAGGCTCCACCAAAAAATAATAATAGTAAAAGAAACTCGATTTCTTCGTTCTCTATGCTTCTATCCCGTTCAAGAACAAGAAATAGCTTATTTTCCGCTAACACATCTTCTGCGTCCAATCAACAACAACAGGTAAATGGTTCACCATCTTTGTTCCAGGGTTCTTCAGGAATTTTTAATGATGCTTCACTGTTGAGAACAAAGTATAGTGGAAAACTGTACAGTTCCCTGTTTATCATAAATGATGGAATTAAAAGACGCGGGAAAAAGATACTTAGTTGGATTAAGAATTAATTGGTATTTTAAACTGATTGAAACGCAAATGTAGCTATGTCTATCTTCATTGGCTTTCTTGAAGGGTTTATCTTTTTTTTTATATTTATTTACTTATTCATATCTACATGATTACGACAACTTTTTTATTTTTATTTGGTTGATGTCCCCTTTTAATATTTTTTTTTTTTAATGTCCTGCCATTTTAATTTCCTTTCAATTTACCTGATAATATTTATTACATACATATAGAAATGTTCCTCTTTCTCTCAATGATTAACGAATCGTAATTAAATTAACAAATCTTACATACTAGTGTCAATAATAAACATTTTTATATCTATATATTTGTATATGTAGTGTTTCTTAGTATCCACGCCCACATACCTCGCTTCAGAATATCATTTGTCTATCATTTGTCAATTCAATTATATCTCTTAATAGCTTGTTTCTCTACAGCTTATTCCATCCATTAAGCATTTAAATGATAATATTTCGATGCTGCGCGCTGATTTATACAACCGTTGCTTAATTACCTGCCAAATGCAGACATTCATTATCTTGTACCTTCAGTACTGTTTTATTATCAACATGGCTTCGGTATTAATCTGTTTCTAAGCTCTTATCAATCCTTGAATACGACCGTAGTATCTCCACAATTCCAAAAGGCAACACTTTAAAAATAGCTCCAAAATGAGTATACCCGGGCCAACTGGCCTCACCTAGCTGGCCCTCAGACCATTTTTGCCATAACTTAAAAGCTAATATTTTATGTGATAAAACAGGTGCTAAAAACTGTCTTGGTGGAGCAACTTTGGCAAAAAGCGTGGTGTCTAATTGTCCTATTTTCACGAGAAGGAGTCCAACTTGTCTTGTTGAATCTTTTTCGCACAAATATTCATGAAACACCGATTCGTGGAGCGCTATAATAGCAGCCTTTGTAGCCGAATACATAGCCAAGTATGCCGGAGATGCAAGTCCCAACACGCTAGCTATATTCATAATATATATTGGGTGGTTTGTCTTCAGTGCATTAGAAAGGAAATAATTAACGCTTAATAAGTAGCTTCTCAAATTCACATCCAATATTCTTTGAATTTCATCAATGGTCATATCTGAAAATTTGCCCATGGGAGCAATCCCAACATTGTTAATCAATGTTGTCACAGGTCCCACATCACGTATTATTTTATCAAATGTCGAAATTAAAGCCAGCGAGTCGGCAACGTCTACTTTATAAAAGGAGAACTGCTTATAGTCATCTCTTGATATACTGATATCAATACAATCTACGAGACACACCCTGCATTTTGTCTTTTTGAGAAATAATTTCACCAACTCAAATCCCAATCCTCGCGAACCACCAATTATAAGGACCACCTGGTTTCCATCATTTTTGGAAACATTGTGGGGATATTTTGGCTTGGCCCAGTCGTTGATATATCGAAGCAATTTTGTAACCAGCACACAAACCAAAGCTATTAGAAGCAACCTGTTGACGAACTCCGGGGTAACAGTTATTGCATAATTCTCGAATATGGTTGGGATCCTGATATCTGCAGTGATTTGCAGATGAGCTATCACGAGCGTGATCCACATGATCAACTGGGCATTGCTCGAGAAAAGGGAGTCTATGCTGAATTCTGTAGCTCTTATAGTTGCCATAGCTACCTGTTTTTTGTTTGCTCAATAATACAGCGAAAAGTTGTAGATAGATAAATAGATAAGGTTAGACATTGAAATTGGTCTAGAAGACTTTCAGCAGCGATGAAGGTAAAGCATCAGCCCAAAAATGAAAATATGTCACGTGATTCACGTGACCGGGCTCTTTGCTTGTAAATTTACAATCAGCAGTAACAACTATAACAAGGGTGTGTAGAACACACCGTCAAAATTACGACAGCTCCTCCTGTGGGCCACTATAGAAAGAAAACCTCTGGCTAGCAAAGAGTGTCACTGCCTACGGTGCATTTTGTGTCCAATCACGACAATTGTGGACAATGCACTGTAAATCCTTATATATATGCATGCAAACAAACCACGTGCTCCACGTGCCTTGTTCAAGGTGTGCTTTAAGGCTCTCAGCCGGTACGGTATGTCGGCATATCCCATGGGTTACACTCATAAGGCCACAGATCTGAATTGCGATCCCGGATGAACTGCCACACAACAAAAGCAGACGGACAGCTGCATATAAACAACAGTGTGCGCAACCAGTGGCCGAGAAGCAGCTACAGCGTTGTCGCCAGCAGCCTTTCTATCTAGCACGATCGCCAGCGATCTGCAGATAGCTCGAAACTTCTCTTGAAAAATTCAGATGAAAAATTGAAATGAATTTTCGTGGAGCAGTTTCTGGAAGTTTCCAGGGGGACGTGGCGTGAGAAAAAAAAAAAGGCGGAGGTTGCGGGGCACGCAACCTAGCAGTCCATGGAAGCCTATGGAATCTAATGGAAGCTCATGGAAGAAATGAATAACGCCACTGGACATTGCTTTAGCCAGGTATATAAGCATAAAAGATTCCCCCTTGAAGACAGGAATGTCGACATTCAAGTTTACCTTTCTTTTAGAGTAATAGATCAAATATTTCAATAATTATTAACCATACACATTATAATTAGTATTCCTACTCACTGCAAAAATGCCTAAAGCTGAATCCTATGAGTTCCAAGCTGAGATCACTCAGCTTATGTCTCTTATTATCAACACTGTCTACTCCAACAAAGAGATCTTTTTGAGAGAGTTGATTTCCAATGCTTCCGATGCCTTGGACAAGATCAGATACAAGGGTTTGTCCGACCCATCCCAGTTAGCCACCGAGCCTGAGCTTTTCATCAGAATCACTCCAAAGCCTGAAGAAAAAGTGCTTGAGATCAGAGATTCCGGTGTCGGTATGACCAAGGCTGAATTGGTCAACAACTTGGGTACCATTGCCAAGTCCGGAACCAAGGCCTTCATGGAAGCCTTGTCCGCTGGTGCTGATGTCTCTATGATTGGTCAATTCGGTGTCGGTTTCTACTCTCTTTTCCTTGTCGCTGACCACGTTCAAGTCATCTCCAAATCTAACGACGACGAGCAATACATCTGGGAATCCAACGCTGGTGGTAAGTTCACCGTCACCTTGGACGAAGTCAACCCAAGAATCACCAGAGGTACCGTTCTTAGATTGTTCTTGAAGGACGACCAATTAGAATACTTGGAAGAAAAAAGAATCAAGGAGATTGTCAAGAAGCACTCCGAATTCGTTGCCTACCCAATCCAATTGGTTGTCACCAAGGAAGTTGAAAAGGAAGTCAAAGAAGAACCTTCTGAAGAAGGTGATGACGAAAAGAAACCTAAATTGGAAGAAGTCGACGAAGACGGAAAACCAAAGGAAGGTGAAACCAAGAAAATCAAAGAAGTTGTTCAAGAAGAAGAAGTTCTTAACAAGACCAAACCATTGTGGTCCAGAAACCCATCTGAGGTCACCCAAGAAGAATACAATGCTTTCTACAAATCTATTTCCAATGATTGGGAAGACCCATTGGCTGTCAAGCACTTCTCTGTTGAAGGTCAATTAGAATTCAAGGCTATCTTGTTTGTTCCAAAGAGAGCTCCATTCGACTTGTTTGAATCAAGCAAGAAGAAGAAGTCTTCTATCAGTTTGTACGTCAGAAGAGTCTTTATCACTGATGAAGCTGACTTGTTACCAGACTACTTGAGTTTCATCAAGGGTGTTGTCGACTCTGAAGATTTACCATTGAACTTGTCCAGAGAAGTTCTTCAACAAAACAAGATCTTGAAGGTCATCAAGAAGAACTTGGTCAAGAAGGTCCTTGAAGCTTTCAACGAAATCGCTGAAGATGCTGAATTGTTTGACAAGTTCTACACTGCCTTTGGTAAGAACTTGAAACTCGGTATCCATGAAGATGCTACCAACAGAAACGCCTTAGCTAAATTGTTGAGATTCAAGTCCACCAAATCTAACGGAGAATTGACTTCTTTGTCCGATTACGTAACCAGAATGAAGGAACACCAAAAGAACATTTACTACATCACCGGTGAATCCTTGAAGGCTGTTGAAAAATCCCCATTCTTGGATGTCTTAAAAGCTAAAGATTTCGAAGTCTTATACCTCGTTGATCCTATTGATGAATATGCTGCTACTCAATTGAAGGAGTTCGAAGACAAGAAATTGGTTGACATTACCAAGGATTTCGAATTAGAAGAAACTGATGAAGAAAAGAAAGAAAGAGAAGAAGAAGAAAAAGAATATGAACCATTAACCAAGGCCTTGAAGAAGATCCTTGGTGACAAGGTTGAAAAAGTTGTTGTCTCTCACAAATTGTCTGATGCACCAGCTGCTATTAGAACTGCCCAATTCGGTTGGTCCGCTAACATGGAAAGAATCATGAAGGCTCAAGCTTTGAGAGACACCTCCATGTCTGCCTACATGTCCTCCAAGAAGATCTTTGAAATTTCTCCAAAATCATCCATCATTAAGGAGTTGAAGAAGAAGGTCGATGCCAATGGTGATGAAGACAGAACCGTTAAGGACTTGACTGTCTTGTTGTACGACACTGCTCTTTTGACCTCTGGTTTCACCTTAGAAGAACCAAACTCATTTGCTTCTAGAATCAACAGATTGATCTCCTTAGGTTTGAACATTGATGAAGATGAAGAAGAAGCCGCTGAAGCTCCAGCTCCAGCTACTGAAGCTGCTGCCGATGAAAACTTGGCTGAATCTGCTATGGAAGAAGTTGATTAAGCGGATGACATAACAAGGTTATGTTTTTTATATAAATAGTAAATTAAGTGAGTGAATAATTCTTTTTTTTACTTGCTGTAACATATTTGTTTTAAATAGTTCATATATAATATCTAATAAAAATTAAAATAATAAAATCAGATGTAGATGAAAGCTTACAGGTTTATTTTAATCAGAGTTTTTGCAAAACTCTGGTTAAAGAAAAATAGACAGCCCGCGGAATTGGTCCTTACATTATTGAAGAAAAAACTTCTTTTCAGATATAGGTTATGAGCCATGTCTAATAGAAGCACGTTTTAGTATTATTGCATGAATTCATGTTCCATCTTTGTCTTGATATTGATAGTTGAATCAATTCTGATGATGAAAGATGAGGATGTTGATGAGAATATGAGCAATATCGATGATGACTATAATGTAAAGCGGGTTTTTGGAGGAGAAGATTCACAGTTGGAAGATACCGATGAAAGTGAACATTCCGTGTTTGAAGATGAAGAAAAAGACATTATTGGTAACGTAAAATACATCAATTTGAAAAAACGTAAACAAAAGCAACTACGACAAAGATTAAGAATTGAAAGAACACAAAAGGAGGAAAAACCTAAACAGGAGCAGGAAAGTGCTTTATCAGGTAGTGGCGATAATAAATCCCTCAAGCGAAAAAGATTGAGATTCAAAAAACCCAAATCACACGCGAGTTCTATAACTCAACGAAAGAGTCACAGCGATGATGAAGAAGAGGAGAACATTAAATTCTCTGATGAACTGTATAAAATTGCTAGTAATAGTAACACCAGACAGCGAAGAAATAAATCATCAAATTACAATAATGCAAAAACCCCACATTCTACGGTGAAGGGCTACAGCATGGTCACTGAGAATGACCATGATAAAAAACGTTCATACACTAATAGTAATTATAAGGCAAACACACACTTGGAAGAACACGACGTGCGGATTGACCCTTACAAGCTCTCGTACGAAGTGTTTTCGAAGAAGAGCAAGGAAAAGGAGCAATTTGAGATAATCATAGTAGATCCTAGAGAGACACAAGAATCTGCAGGAAGCGATAACGAAAACGAAACCGGCTATAAAAGGTATCTTCGCTGGTATGAAGAGGATAAGCACGGGAAAATTCACTGGCCAAATTTTGAGAACTCTTTCGAATGTGTCAACGAAGATACGGCGGTTGAATTTTTCCAATCGGGTATTGACAGGAGTAATGGAGAGGATGAACTAAGACAGATAATTAGAAGAGAGCGAATCCGATGGCATCCGGACAACATGGCGCGCTGGATACGCAAAAACCGCAGAGAACGCAAAGCAGTCGGAGATACTGATAACGATTTGATGACGATGAGACGGATAACGGCGGTTTTYCAGATCATTGATCTGTTGCACAATTGATCAAAAACTTTCGCTGCACCCTTTGCGAATAGGACTCTCCAGTGATGGCATTGCACAGAAGGAATTGTGGAGAGAAGCTACACCACGAATGGATATTTGCGGGACTTGAATCATGCATGACCAGCAAGTGAAGACACCGTTGCGATACGCAGATAACTGAGTGCAATGGGACTATCGAAAACAGTGAGGAATATTGAATCAAAACAAGATGTCAAAAGATTCTAACGGAGAAAGACAATGTTGGCATATGATGTCATTTGGAGAATTAGTGCAGAAGTGATGTGGGAATCAGCGAGCACGCTTTTACGTGCTTGAATCTCCAAGACAAAAGAAAGAATGTTGTGTTTCGCCAATACAGAGATTCTCGACAAATTTACTCGGCGTCATCTGAGCACCCAATACACATGTTCAGATGTTGTTTATAAGCACCGTTCGATTTTATTTATGTATGTGTTTTAGATTCTCTAATTTTGTGACGAAACACGCATGAATTTGATGACCCAACCGCGGATTTTTTAATGACGACATACACATGAGAAGCAAAAAAAAACAAATTAAGATACAGCAAAAAAAAATTCAACATGGCAAGGATCTCTCTTTACGGTAATTTTTTGATAGATCTCTTGAGCAAAAAGGCACTGGCTCTTGGGAGATTAATGGGACGTTGTTTGTATCTTTAATTAGTCCCAACACCTTTTTTTTTTTTGCTAATTGGTGCTAATGTACGACATAGAAAGCAAAAAAACAAAAAAAAAGCCTCGTAATATTGTATTACCACGAAATGTTACTTTTGCCAACACAAAGTCATACACACAAACACACTACGCAATAGCTTTTGACATATGTGATAACAATAGTTATTTATAAAACTGGCTACCACTACCGTTGGGGCGGTGGAAAAACGTATATAAACAAGCGACAATCCTCTTGTTGTCCGATAAGTTGCAAAATACGTGTTATATTATTTATCTTGTTTGTCCCTTCTCCATCAACAAACAACAACTCTTTTTATTTATCTTTATTATCAACTCATACCTTAAATAATGTCCTACTACGGTGTCGGAAACACATTTGTCCCATTGAAGCTCAAGCTTTCTTTCTTGTCCACGCACAACAACGAGGTGATCCTTCTTCCAATCAGCGAGATCGTCACCTACCAAGACTTCCTTTTGACGTTGAACGAGTACTTGCCAAGAAGCGTGATCGAGCAGCTCAACACTAACAGAAACTGGCAAATTGTGTCTCACGAAAACATAATTTTCAACTCAAAGAACTGGTCCTTTTTGATCCACACTCCAAATCTCAGATTGTATCTCAAGTTGAGATCCCCATCCCACAGAATGTACATGGGAGGCCACCGCAACTACGAGTTAGCTGCTATGCAACAACAACAACACCACAGAAGAAGAAGCATGATGGCTGCACATGCTGCCTCGTCAATTCCTAGATCCATGATGATGGGCGGCGAGCCACCAATGTTGGACCCTATGATGGACAACAGCTTGAACTACTACGGTGCCGGCGAACACATACCTGGCTCCATGTACGGTGCAGGTGTGCCAGTTGGCGGTGCCGGATACTATCCTGGCGGCAGAAGACGCTCCAGTTTCTCCAGCTGGATGTGAGCGAGTGACTCAGTGACTCGGCAACCCCGACTCTGCGACGCAGCGCAGCGCCTCTTATGTATGTTTTGTATGGTTTCTTTATTTTTGTTTATTAGAATATATTTTTTAGATTTAGACTTGGTTATTATTTTTGTAGATTACTGTTTGCAGATTGCAAGAGTATGCCGTGTGATTGGGCAGGAACAAAGACAAGCGGGTGTACAAAGAAATTGGCGATTGCAACGTAGTCGTCTTTGGTTGCTGCAAATAGCCGATTGTTAGCAGTGCTTTCGACTAGTACCGCTGCAAGAGAGCAGTGTCGCCAGCTACGAACAGCTATCAGCAGTGCACCTCAACAGTAGGCAAGTGCCAGCTACCTGCGTCCACTAGAACAGCAGCTGAAATGCCACCTAAACGCTCGAAGATCCCAAGATCTAGGGGCTTTGAAATTTTGGCTTTTCGGCAATATCGACTACGCCAGGTCTCGCGAGATACCCAAGCTCGCAAGCTCGCGCCTTCGCAATTGGCTCAGACGGCCGGATCTACAATCACAATTCCTCAATACATAAACATTAAGATTAACAGATATATAAAGAAGAAGAAAAAAAGGATTTTTTTTCTTTCGGAAAAAAGTTAAGTGTGGGGGTTTGCAGTTGGACAATTCAATTGTTTTTGATGTGAGCGTAGACAATAATTGAAGGGGAACTGGCAAGGAGACACAAAACCCAGATACGTGAAATGCTAATACAACTGAGACAGCGGGAGACACGGGGCAACCAGCAGCACGCAGTCTTGCACGGGACGCAACGACTTGAGACGGAGGCAGAGCAAACGCAGAAGCAGCGGGTTCGGGGCAGGAGCAGGAGCGCGCCAGGCAGGCGGCGGCACGCCGCCGCTGGGTCAGCCTGTGGCGTCGGAGACGCCACGCATACTAAGCTTCACGACGCTTATTTGGATCTTGCTCTAACCTTCCGTCTCTTTCTCTTAAGTCTTCTAACTCTCTTCTTTCTCCATTTAGCTCTCATTTTGGATATATGATGGTTAATGAATGGGGTGTAGAGGAGAAGAAAGAGAAAGGGGAAGGGAAGAAAAGAAAGAGAAAGAGAACGAGTTCGCTGGAAATGCAAAGCTATTTATTTATTTGCAAATTCTGTGTTCGCCCGCCCGTTTGCTCGCCTACTTGTTGGTGTTGAATTTCAATTCGTGGGCGATTTGTATGTGTGTGAGCCGAGCGTCCAATTTTGTGCGCTGAGTTGTGGCTTTTTGCTGGTGCTGCTAGTTTTCTAGTTTTACTGCGCTTTTGCTGTGTTTTGCTGTGTTTTTGCCCACATTTTGCGGGCAATCGACAAAAAAATGAAAAAACACGCTGTCTGGGCTAATGGAAATCGTTTTATTTGGTGAGAATGGGCGAAAAAGCGGACGAAAAGCGAAACGAGGAAAAGAAAAGCTGGTGTTTTGTTGTGTGCACACCGAAAGCCAGCAGACGCCGTGGTTTGCAGCGATGGGGCGTCGTGGGCGGGCGTTTTGCCAGCGAGCAGCGGGCGGGCCAGCGACAGGTCAGCAGCCCTGCGGCGTATTGCGTGCAGAATTGCCAGGGAGGGGTCTCGGCGGCTCGTCCAGGGGAAAGCAAGGGCAAGCAAGGAAGGGTAGTGGGAGAGAGAGTAGTGGGTGAGACAGCAGGAGCAGAAGCCGGGGTGCTGAAAAAGAGCTGAAAACGAGCAATGAAAACGAGCAAGGGGGAAAACGCAGAAACGGCAGAAACGGCAGAAATGGCCGAAATGGCCGAAATGGAAAAGTGTGCCGCAGAAAGAGATAGCGGCAAAAAAATAATATGTCTGGCACGTGCGTGCCCTGTGGATGTGCACGTGCAGCGCGTTTGCCTTTTGTTCTTTCGCGCGCCAGCCAATGGGGTCCGCGAAATAGCGGCGACGCGTTGAGACGAGCTACGCGGTGCACAGGCGTGGTCAATTGCTGTGCTATACTGCTGTTATTCTGCTGTTGTACTGCTTTGGTGCTACCTTCTCTGTGCTTTTATCTCTTTCTGTGCTTACAGTTGTTGCATTTTTATTGCAAACAGTGTTATTTGGTGCTTATCATCGATCGTATTTCTTCTTGCTGGCTTTTTGCTGCTGATTGCCGCCTTTCGCGTGGCGGAAATGCTTGTCTTCTGTATTTCTGTGTTCTGCGCCATCTTCGGTGCCTGGAGCGTCGCGCCCACCAATAAACACTGTTCAAATGTGCCAGAAACACACTTAGTACGTGTTACATATTGTACACTGGCAGTACACTCAGTACACGTACCACACACAATGTGTTTGGCAGCCCTTGATTCGCGTAGGGATTCGCGTAGGGCTTTGTAGGCAAAGAAAGAACGTGGTCGGTACGCTGTGTGACCCTGTGTGTTCCACGCGTGTCTGACTGGCGGCCTGGGCGATTATTTGTATCTCGCTCTGGTTGCAGTTTATCTGCTATCCCTATGTCTTACGTCCACGTTCGCATACAGCGACATCCTGTTCAAAACTGTCGAGGCAGGATAGACCGAAGGTAGGTAGGTCCCTCGCATACTGGGATCATCTAAATGATAGATATCACTTAAATATTGCATCACTATAAATAGTACAAGTTACCGGCAATAAACAGTATGTATATAAGAATCTCACGTTTCCCTGAGTGTTCTTAGATCGTATCTCAAGAAGAATGTGGGGAACATATAGCAAAATATATAGAAATATACAGATATAAACCTATCTCTCTCAATACTATGAGTAATAATATTAGTCAGAGAGAAACAATAGCTCAGACTTAAACCAAAGAAACTTGGCTCACCAAACACTGCTCTCTTTGCACCTTCATTTTCAATATTCATGGCTCAGCCATATTATTTGTATAAAAAAAATTAATTTCAAAAAATCATCTGTTGAGCCAGAGTTTTTCACTGTTCATTACATCTCGCTTGATTGGTAATGGTGAACCACGGTGACTCGAGCACCTCACGGTGATTTGAGACACAGGCTTCGCATCAATCTTCTTGTTCTCCATCTTACGAGATCTATTTGAGAATGCTTACACACCAATTGCTATTATCACGATTGTCATTGTGCGAGTGGTCCTTCTTAAGGTGTGCAACCTTCTACCTTTGGCATATACTGTTTATACACGTTCCTCGATTATATTTCAGAAGCCAACAGAGATACAGAAGAAAAATTCACTCGAGCCAAACGATATTATGTAATGAAGATTCAGCATGCACTATATATCTGCCACCACACGCCCCCTACAACCATCAATGGTACGCCAATGGGCCAATGGGCCAATGCAGCCAAATCTGCTCATTTTGCCATAGCAATGTTCAACTCTGGATATTGGCGAATGTTGCAATTTGTGCAATCAAAGGCATAGACGCGAAACGAGATACGGATGCACACGAGGGGGTCCCGGTCACGTGCACATATTATTGGTCACGTGCACATTGTTGCTGTCTTTCTGCCTGCCTGTCTCCCCTAAATTTTTCCCTCTGGCATTCGCGTGCACTGTTAGCTCACATGAGTCTTAGAGAAAGCTTGAAAGTAGCCAGTGTGCTCAGAAGTGATACGCTTGTTTGCTTGCGGATATAGAATAAGTGGATATATATACAGCCAGAACACAGAATATAAGATCAGTAATTAGAATGCAGGACAGCAATGCCAAACTGGAAATCCTGAACCAGGCAACTCCGCATGAGAGCGCTCACGAAGATCTGGGAACGAGTGTCGTCAACACCGTCGGCAGGGAAACAACAGAAGATATCAAAGACTTGGCGGAAATTGAGGAGCAGATTGAAAAGATCGAAAAAATCGAAGAGATCGCAAAAACTGAAAAGATCGGAAAAATCGAAGACGAGATTAAACAAATTGAAGAGGCAGAATTCACAGAGACGGTGGAAGACAATGCAACAACAAGCGATGGCGACTCAAAGAAAGAAGAACAGGTGTTAAGCCCCACGGAGGTGATTAGTTCCACAGAAGGGAAACACGATTACGCGGCCTCAGCGCACCCCAGTTCCAGCACTGCAGACGCTGAATGCCAGGAGATATCTGACGAACAGAAGATATCTGAAGGCCAGGAGATGTCTGACGAACAGAAGATTATCAATTTAAGGAACGACGTCTTGACAAGCAGCGAGCTCGCGGAAGCAACGAGCCCACTCTTGTTGAAAAAGTTGAGACTAAACAAAAGAGTCCTAGAGGTTAACAGTTTTGGCACGGCGTTGCCGCGCTACGACGACCGGTACTTGTACCAGGGCATGATCAACAGATGTATCAACCAGATGGTGGAAGACAGAGCCAGCAGCGCGAAGACAGGCAGCGAAAACATCGCCACTGACGCTTCTGACGCCGCTCCCGCCGGAGACGAGGGCCGGAGACAAGGCCAGTGACACGGTGACAAGCTGTGCACTTCGAGCACCTCCCTTGTATACTGTGAACCCTGGCCGGCCAGCTCTAAACAGTAATCAAGCAGCCCGAAATAGTGATGAGCCAGATCAAGATAGCAAAAAGGTCATTGCGAGAAAATTAAAAATAAAAAAACAACCAAAACCCAAAAACAAAAACACTGTCATGAACGTAGCAACTCAGCGAAACGTAGCGGGAGGAGCCGCTGAGCAGTTTCCCCGAAAACAGTATATCTGCAGCACAACATGTCCGTAACAGTAGGTCCTTCGTAGAACTGGGACTGCCGACTGTGCCAGCAGGTCTTTCTCTTCTCTGCGCCAACCTTTCTACTCGGAACGCCCCAACTACCGTTCTCGGCCAATGTTTGGCGCTTTGTTCATCTTACGAGTATTACCTATACATACAGCCTATCCAGCGCTGGTCCTCGGGCAATACAGCTCCATCCCGGTTTCCATTCCGGTTTCCATTCAGCTTCTCTCTGTGGTGTCACTATGGTGTCACTACACTCAGTCGAAGCAGGTTTTCCGCTGTTAGGATGTGCTTCCTCCTCACCGTATGGGCAGCTGGATGGATTCTTTGCGAACAATTGTCATTTTCTCGCAGCATTTTTAGCCAGCGTTTCATTTTCGGATTTTTTTCTCAGAGAATATTCTGCGTATATAAAATTTTTTTGGGGGATTTCTTTCTAGACGCCAATGCGTGTATTTTTGTTATTTTGTTTTGATTAGTGAACCTGGCGCCTGAGAAATATAGGAACAAGACAGCTAACCCATATCCAGTTGAACTCAGCAGTGTATTGGCAGAAAACAGGCATTTCGCGAATATTTGATATCCAGCACCTATTCTGCACCTATTCCACACCCATATCCACACCAACAGCCGTACTAACCCTCGGCACCAGCTTCAGTATTCGATAACCATCCGGGATAGCTAGCAGCACTCGTTCAGACCGTTCCTTGAGAAGCAGACACTGCCCGAGAACACAGACTGTACAGACCAGAGATTGCAAGAGAACACAGACACAGAACTCAGCTTGCAAGAGACCGCAACGGAACACAGAGATTTTACGAGAAGACCAAGTTTCAAGAGGAACCAGGTTCGAAGAAAAGACCAAGAAGCTTCAACCGAGCACAGAGTTTCAGCAGAACACAGAGTTCCAGCGCAACACAAACACCGCAAACGTCCAGTCCAAGCACTCGCCGAGCATACACAGCACAATCGTTGCAACAACAAACATACACACACGAAGTTCCGGATACCTCCACGATGTTAGACGCAAAACAGGAAGACATCAGCGACTCGATACTATTGAATGCTGCCGACAATAACGCCCAGACGGCGGTGCCCCAGTCATCCACAGCAGCAGCAGCAAGCAGCGGCAGCCACGACTCGGCGCTCCCGCTTGTGGCTGACCCCGCAGCAGGTCCCTCCGCCATACAGAATAAGCTTTTGAACATCACAACAACAACCGCGGCAGCCAGAACTACAGACAGCGACAGCAAGTCTGCCAACGTCGAGGAATCCATAAGACTCATCGACGACCTTAAATACTTTTTGGCCACAGCCCCAGCCAACTGGCAACCAAACCAGATCATCAGAAGATACTATCTCAACCACGAAGAAGGATTTGTCTCGTGTATTTTTTGGAACAACCTCTATTTCATCACAGGTACCGATATTGTAAAATGTCTCATCTACAGATTCCAGCTCTTTGGAAGAACCATTATTGACCGCAAAAAGTTCGAAGAGGGTATCTTTTCCGATTTGAGAAACTTGAAATGTGGCACAGATGCAATCTTGGAGCCTCCTAAATCCCCATTCTTGGAATTCTTGTACAAGAATTCTTGTTTGAGAACCCAAAAGAAACAAAAGGTCTTTTTCTGGTTCTCGGTTCAGCATGACAAATTATTTGCGGACGCCTTGGAAAGAGATTTCAAAAGAGAGATGTCTGATCAAAAGACTAGTACAAAATCTGATAGAGATCCAGCTCTCAGTTTTAAATATGATGATTCGAAATCGTTGTTTGACCAATTAGAATCTCATATGATTGACCAAAAGAAAGCTTTAGGAACATTCGATAATAATAACAGCAACAACAATAACAGTACCATCAACAACAGCAACGCTAACAACCCCAATAACAATAACGGCACTTACAATAACAATAACATCAACTTGTCACTAAATCAAGATGACTCATTGAAAAACTTTGTTCCTTCAGAAGACGATTTCCCATTAGATTTCCTTCCTCCAAACAATGACTCTCTTGATCCATTCTCAAATACCGGCGCTTCAACTGTACCAAATTCCGACCTTTTCCCACTTTTCGGAAACGATATTTCATTAAATTCAACAGGCATGCCTATAACACCAGCGGCTAATAATCTTCTCACAATAAACAATACTACTGCTAATCCATCAGCAAATAATCAAATTCCTTTCTTAGATCCTAATATTTTTATTAACCCTATGCTCCTGCTTAATCCAGCACTTGCTCTCCAACAGCAGCAGCAACAACAACAACAAATGGCTCTTCCAAATCTTGCTTTGAATCCATTGTTCGCCAATAATAGTGCTAGTAATAACATTGCAAACTTTGATGATTTTTTATTATCGCAAAGTGAGCTTTTTTCTCCATCTTCAGCAACCGCACCACCACAACAAGACTCATCTGATATGAAAGACAACAAAAATAATAACAATGTAAACACAACACAGCAGCAGCAGCAACAACAAGCCAATGCAGTTGCAGCAGCAGCAGCAGCCTCTGCTGCTGCTGCCCAAAACTTTTCATCTTTCTTGAATCCAATGGTTGGTGGGCTTTACAACCCACTAGTACTTGCCGCTGCAATGCAACAACAACAAAAGTCACAAGGAGCCACTATGACTGGTGCACTGGATTTCCTTGCTGGAAATGCTTCTGCAGGAATGGACTTCACTAATGTTGGAGGTATTTCTAGTGTTCCTGGCGCTAATATGCCGCAAATCAGTAATGGGCTCTTTTATGATCAACAACAACAGCAACAATTGCTTGGAAACTTACTTGGTGGAGCAGGAGCAACTGGGGCTGCCGGAACAGCTCCAGGTGTCTCTACCACGACAGCAGCTGCTATGGCAGCAGCTTCACCAGTTGGCGGATTGTTTCCTTTTAACATGAATAATCTTCTTGGAAATAACATTGCAAACAATGTCATGGGTATTCCACAACCTACAATACAAGGTCAAGGTATGCAATTAAGTATGGATGAGATAAACCAACTTCAGAGACAAAGATTACAACAGCAACTGGCTGCCAGTGTTAGGATGATGAAGTTGAGACAGCAGCAACAGCAAGCTGCGGTAGGAAAAGTTATTAAGCCGGGACATGTGAATATTAGTAGTAGTAGTATTAGTACTAATTCTAATGAGAATGCATCAGTTGGCGACCAAAACAGTGGAGCCAGTAATGTAGATTTACAATCCAATGAGAATAATAATGGTGGTAGCAGTTCTGGAGATGGAAGTGGTGGAAACAGCACCACCGCTGTCGATAGCAATGCAAATCCAGGTAACAATAATGGAGACTGGACTACTGAAATCGGAGAAGGATTCGGTGATATTTTCAGTGGGTCGGGATCAGAAAATAATGATAAATGAGAAAATAAAATATAGTTAATTATCGTTGATCGATGGTTAATTTGGATTATTTGCTTATTACTGAGGACCAAGAGAAAACTATTTAAACTTAAAATCAATATTTATTATATCTTCTATTATTCAACATTTTCATTTATATATTTACAGCTTTTGTTAGACTAGCTATAAATGACTTTCACTACTACTTTATTTTATGTTACAATTAATTTTACTATGTTATTTTATCTTTTATTTATTTACATCTCACGCTTTTCATATATTTTTTAATTAAAGTTTCTTATAACTCTGTATTCTAAAATTGGACTCATGGGGTGTGAACACATATGGTCTTACAGAAAGTTGTAAAATAATAAGTAGTACTAGAAAATGTACAACATTTTTTACAAGTTCATGTTGAAAATTGGTGGATTGATTGCCCGAAGGAACAGTATGCGCAGGGCAGAGAAATCATGAAAAAAAAAAAATCCACGAGTTATAAAGAAAATACAAAACCCAATTAATCACTTGAATAGTTTACTATTCTTCTATTACAATAAATCAACTATAAACAGATATCAGAACTATTTTGCTAAGTCTACATCATTAATAATGGCGGATACCAGTAAATTTCCCAAGAAGATTTCCAAGCTATTCACGCCTCATCCTCCACTAACCTATCTAGCTCCTACTGATATAGATCCATCTCATCGTCGTACTGTTCCAATAGACTACGTCTCTTCAGTGATTACAAACTCTATTCTTGAATCTTATGCTAAACAGATAAATTTACCACTGAAAACAGAAGCTCAGGGAGATGTGGAGATGTCAAATGATGAACAAACAACACCTGCTTCTAAAAAGACAAAAATGAAAACAAAAGTGGATCTTCCGCCATGGAACCCATTAACTGACCCAAACATTAAAGGGAATCCATATTGTACAATATTTTTAAGTAAATTACCAAAGACAGTTAAAGAGGATATGATAAGACAAGCAATTCCTCAATTCAGTAATGACATTGAAAGGATTTCAATAGTGATGAAAAATAAAGATAGACAGCGATCAGGAAATGAACCTACTGGATACGGTTTCATTTTGTTTAAGAATGAGAAACCAGCGGTTGAATTGACTAAAAAAGGGCTGTTTTTATTACAAGACGGCAAGAAAATCATGGTAGATGTAGAAAGAGGACGAACTGTTAAGAACTGGAGACCCAAGAAGTATGGAGGTGGCGTAAGTCATTCATATAATAGCTACTCGTCATCCCATTATGAAGGAAATGGTGAAAGCACTCATAGATTCGGAAATAGTAGAGGAGGGCTTAGACGTGGAGGGGGCCCAAATAAGTTTGGAGGAGGTGGTAAGAAGTTTGGTGGGTATGGAACAAGCAGTGGTCCAAGAAAGTACCCAAGATCTAAACCTTTTTATTAATTTGTACGAGGGATTTCGTTTTGCTGCAAAGGTCATCTTATAAACAAATGGCTATGTTTTTTTTTAGCATTTTGACTACTTAAAAGATTACATAATAGTGTATCAAGTTTGTGAAATTAGCAATAAATATAGACGTAATAACTAAATGTAAAAAAAAAAGATTAGCAATGAAAAATCGTGAAACGTAATGGCTATTTGTACACAACTGGGTATAGTCACATTAAGGTAAAGCCGATATTTTGACTATTGCTTCTCATCAGTAATGATATCACCATAAAAAATTAATAATATAATCCAAAATCTCTCGCAGTAGTGTAACAGCATACAAATCGACTAGCATTCATGTCATTTCCAAGCTTGAACTGACTAAGCAGGTAGTCATATATATGGTATATAAAGTTGTTCATTCATCAGGCTGTAATGTGATTATTCAATGTTTTCTAATATGGCTTGAAAGAATGCTTGCTTTTACTCTTCTTAACCTTACTTGACTTGTGCTTACGGTTATGAGTATTACTACCATCCGCCAATTTTAACTCATTCTTCCAGAGTTTTAATGTACCGTCTTCACCACCAGTGGCAACCATGGTGTCATTCAATTTTAACAAACATCTGCAAACATCTTCGCCATGGGCATCAGATAAAACTATTTGTTTTGAGATGCTGAATTTGCTTTTCGCTGGGTTGAAATCAATCATTCTCACGTTGTTTTCATTATCACCAACAGCCATGAAATCACGATAGAAATCCACAATGTATTTACAATTCAATTTCAATCTTAAATCTCCAAACATTATAGGATCAGGTTCGACGTCATCTTCAGTGGATAAGTCATTCAATGGGTAAATGTTCAACGTCTCGATATGAGTCAACCCATAAAATGTTTTATTATTCATCCAGCCGCACGAGTGAATCGAGTCATCATTGATCAGTTGATATAAACACTCGTCTTCATCGGTTTCATTCAAATCAATAATATTCAAGTGCCCGTCTGTGCTTCCACTCAATAACAAGTTAGGGGATTCCTCGTTGAACTTTATACTGGTGATATCGTCGTTTTGGATCTCTTTGTAATTCTTTAGTAAGCTGTTTGTTTTCATGTCATAGATGTAGATGTCACATTCACGAGCTGTCAATTCTGTGCCACACGCTACCAAATTTCCTTTCTTGTCATGATCAAGCGATAGGATAGGTAGCGAGGAGTCAAAAGATTGCACTACGTTACCAGGGGATGTTCTCAAATCAAAGATCTTCATCGATTTATCGATCGAACCAGATATTATCACGTTTTCATCTACCTTAACGATCTTGCTGATTGTCGATTTATGAGCCTTTATCGAATTCACCATGTTTCCTGTTTCCAAATTGTACTGTTTGATCTCTCCGCTGGACAAAGAACATACCAAATCATCACCTTTGCGGATGTTCAACACATCCAAGACCCAATTTTCTTCGCCATGGTTCCATGCTTGAATATTCTTAGCGAAGGACATCTCGAGTATCGTTTGCAGCGGTGTCAAGATTCGTATCGATCAAATATAAATATATATGTCTCTTTTGATTCGAAAGAAAAATAATCGAAACGCAAATCTGTCAAACGTATCTTTGATTATTGAAAAATTCGGACCACAGCTAATCAAATTCGATGCCAGTCTACTCTCTATGGGCTTCTGCCTGTAATTTTACTATTTTTCAGCAAGCTGCTGCTCATTTACTTACTCCTATTGTTAGCTTTATAATTGATTTTCCGCATTTGGAAATTTGAAAACATTTTAATGTTCGATATGCGGACCCGCCGAATCAAGAAGGAAAACAAAAACAACTTTCTTAATTGAGAGACAAGAAAATTTTTTATATGCGAAGCATACAAGAGAAAAAAAAGCCTGAGAATGAGAAAGAAAAATTTTGTATAAAAGTAAATCGAAAACCCTAAAGGTGGCTTTACCGAATATTGAAGTTAGAAGGAATATTTTGAATATCTCCTTTGTTTTGTCTTTGATCGATTGCAACGTCATTATAGATATTACCTTCCCGCTCACTCATTCGTTTGCTGACCATTCTCCAGATAATATACATTTTTATTCATTCTAGAAGATATGCTTTTCTCATTAGTATCCGCTCTTTTACTCGCCTCCTTCGTCAGGGCTGACGACGACAACACCGACACCACCTTCCAAAACAAGGCCATTATCAATGAATTCACAACAGCTACCTTAACGGTCACCCCGGGACAACCTGTTGTCACCCCAACTATTGCTGCTCCATCCTACTCTGTTTATCAGACTACAGAGACCTCCGTTGTCAACGGTGTGACACAAGTCGTCACTGTTAACCCAAAGATTGTTAACGATATTACTGTCTGGGTCACAGTTACCGCTGACGCTGCTGATGTTTCTGCTTCTGCCGGATCATCTTCTGCCCCAGCTTCCTCCACCTCCGAACCGGCTGCCACCTCTTCCAGTGCAATTTCTTACTCTTCCACTCTGTGGGTCACTGAAACCGAAGTCGACACAGTTACTGTTGATGCTGTTTTCACCGTCTTCACTTGAATAGGTTTGGATGCCGTCCGCAGAGGCGTTTTTTTTTACAAAACAAGGTAGATATACCAGAGTATTATCAAAAAAAATACAAAACACATTTATTCCGATTTACAACAATTATAGACCGGATGCTATACTTCCTTTATAGATATAATGACCAATTCTTGCCAGTTTCCATTCGTTGCATTTGGTTTTCCAGAATTTCTGCCAAAAACTGCAAATAAAATAATAATATTGATTCACCACATTTCCTTTCTTTCTTCGTTCTTGAAAACTTATATACTATTTCTTTCTTTTACCTTTAATTTCTATTGATAATCAACCATTTAATACATGTATTTCTTAATCATAAACTACAGTTCGTAAATGCACTTATGCAATGACCAGTATGGTGTTGATCCCCCTTCAAATCATAGGATGAAATCCAAAAAAGTGGATTATGACGTGACGGTCTAGAATTTAACAGCAAAAGTATAATATATATATAAATATTATTATACTTTATTCATCTATGATATCATTCGTTTTTTTATGTATTTTTAGAAAAACCGCCAAGTTGGAATAGAAGAACAAGAACAAAACCATACACAAGGTAACCTTGACATTTTAGTAAGTCATGTGATGTCTTAAACTATATATACATATTTTTTTTTCTTTGTAGATTTTAAATTTTTATTTTTCAAACCACATTATTGGTAACCTCATCGAGCAGAACAAGTCAACTAGCAGATAAGATGGAGATGAGGCATATTGCTTAAACAATACAGATCATAATATATTTCAATATTTATAATTCTAAATGCTTCTTTACTTCGAGGCTGAGCAGTTTCTCACTGCTGATCCTAAAAATACATCCATCAAATCTAGAGTGTTTCAGCTGAAATTGAAAAGTAATGCCAAACAGGTATTGGCATTGGTCAGCTCCACCCTTAGGTACTACAAATTTATCAAGGAAATAGTCAACAAGGCCAAGATATTGAAGGACTTGAAAAAGAGACCAAAAAAATTAACGTTGAACTTATCCATTCTTTTGGTGCACGACTTATTGCTTACAAAACAGGGAAGAATCCAGTCTCTGAAGCATCCAATTAAAGACTTCATTTTATTGAACAAGGTAAGGCTTCAGTCAGAATACACAAAGTTAAAGTTGAAGTTGAAAGTAAAAAGTCTTGATGAGTTGATAGAAGACGGTGACGATTCTGACGAGAATAATGACTACACACCCATCAGATGGTTCAGAGTTAACACTTTGAAAGTGTTTCACAACTTGGATACTGCAATATTCAAGGACCCAGTATTTGCCAAGTTAAAACCCACTGACAATATGAATGACGTTATATCCAATGAAACGTTAATTTATAAGGATGAGTTCATTCCCCATTTATTCGGTATCTCCCCTAAGGTAAAACTCGTAAAATCGGAATTATACAAGAAGGGTTTCATAATCATTCAAGATCGATCATCATGTTTCCCAGCAGTTATATTGAACCCACAAAGAGAAGAAAGATTCATAGATTCTTGCTCTGCTCCAGGTAATAAAACAACTCACTTGGCTTCGTTTTTCCCCAAATCTATAGTAGCATTTGAAAGAAATCCAAACAGATATCAGGTGTTGAAAACGATGACTAGTAAAGCTGGCGGTAACAGAATCATTACATGTAGAAATATGGATTTCACGAAGGCCAACCCAGCAGAATTCGAAGATATTGATGCTCTTTTAGTTGACCCATCATGTTCGGGATCAGGTATCTTCGGAAGATCTCAAGAAGATAATTCTCACAATTTGTCCATGAGCAAAGAAAGATTAGCCAAATTATCATCTTTCCAATTCACCATCATGAAACACGCTTTGAGTTTCCCAAATGCCAAAAGGATCACGTATTCAACTTGTTCCATTCATGCTGAAGAAAATGAACAAGTCGTAATAGATTTATTGAATGATGCTAAAGTGAAATCAGGGAATTGGAGATTGGCAACCCAGGAAATGGTTATTCCAAAATGGCACAGAAGAGGTTGGAAACAAGAATTTGCAAATTCTAGATACGATGACAAGGAAGCTGAACAATTAGCCAATGGGTGTATCAGAAGTTTACCAAAGGAAGATGGTGGTATCGGCTTTTTTGTATGTATGTTTGTTAGAGATTAGATTAGATAAATTAAACGATAATATATTTAAAACAGAACAAAACTAAAAGCTACCGAACAGAAAACGAAAAAAGAATCCAGAAGTAAAAAAACTAGATATATATATACATATAAATCATTCTATAATATTAACACCGAAAAGAAGAGAACAAGCGCCAAAAACAGTTTGTTGACATTGTTCACAAAACCGAAAGACTTAGTAGGAGGATTAGTGGCAGTTGTGTTGTCAACGTTTTTTGACAAGATGTCCCTAATGGTGTCAGGGTAAGATTTCTTAACATCTGTCAATATATTAGCGAAACTCATACTGGCTTCCCAAAGCATGACGCCTCCAAAATACGTGCTATCTTTAATGCTGTTGATAATGCTTGTCAATTCGCTGCTGGTGGAAATGTATCCACTAGATGAAGAGTTCACAGAACCCGGTAACCCGAGGAATAATTTAATATCTTTATTAAGAGAGGTGGTGTTTGCGTATTTCACCCAAGTGTCCCAATTAAATTCAGTACTGTTATCTGCAGCTACACAATAATTGTTGTAGAATTGAATGAAAACCATATCTAAATGGTTGTTCGTAAGAACAGTATCTAGGTTCTTGTCTGGATAAGGACATTGAGGAACTGCGGTAAAGAGGAATTGTTTACTTGACATATTCGTGTATTTCTGTAGCTGTTCAATAAACAAACTGTACTGATCATCGGCATTGGTACTTTCAAAATCAAAGTCAAAGCCATCAACAACCGCCTCACCGAAGGGTCTTGGCAAGGTCTTGTTGGTGTTTGTCGTGGTAGCAAAGTGGGTTTCATTGACAGGCCCGAATAAATGCCACATGGTGGCTGCAAACTCGGTGGCCTGCCATGTACTGTTAAGACTGTAGTTTCCCAGCTCACCGCCAAGCGAAAGAATTATCTTTTTGTTTTGAGCTTGGCAGTAGACGATATCCTTGGAGACATCTTTCATTTCCACCGGTGTTTCTGCCGAGAAGGCTGCATTAGAATGGTATGGGAACAGAATCGAAGGCAAGTTGGTTCCATATATGCTATTATAGATGCCTGGGAACTTGTCGACAAAAGCAAGCATGATGATGTCGACTGAAGACTCGTCGCAGTATTTCCGAAGAGCCAACTCCTTGTTTTTGTTGTTCGAGATGTAGGCCAACGTGTTTTGGCCCCAGTAGATAGCCACTGTGTTTTTGGTGTTGTTGTTGAATGCATTTGCCGGGCTGGCAAGAACTAGGATGTATAGTAGCACGTATTGGAGCAAATGCCGAGCGGAAATCATATTGTAATACTCTATCTGTACTTTCTATCCACCTATGGTTTGTATGTGTTTGCCTATGGTTTGTATGTGTTTGCCTATGGTTTGTTTGTGTCTGCCTATGGTTTGTGGCTAGTTATTGTGATTTATCTCTATTTTTCTCCCCACTGTTGGTGGCTTGTGTCCAGCTTTTCTAAAAAACGCTGAACATCTCTTGGAGATCTCGAGACGTATTTATACAACGAGAATACATGTTTTAGCATCTTCGGCGATCTGAAGGGCAGCTGATCGTGCCTTGATCCACATAGATGGCATAGCTGGGAGACACAGGCCATCTAGCGAATATCTTCGTTAGACGTCAGCAAAACAAAAAACAAAAACAAAAACAAACCAGACCAAGCAAGGCTCCCACCAGCTCTCTGTACCGCATGCCTAAGATAAGATCGCAAGACGAAGAGACAGAGTGAAACAGAACGAAACAGGAAGCACAGCCATATCTGTCCATGCAAAGCCTCCAACAATCGAGCAATAAGGTTGCAGAACCATAACATCGAGACAATCGGGGCTGCTGCTTTTATGTGCAATGTCTGCAGCACAATAGATCTCGTTTCCTAGTGGGTCAGGAAATCCCGCTTGTCTGCATTTTGAATATGCTTTCGAAAGAAAATCAAAACAAATGATTGCTGCACAATGAAAAATTAGTTCATTGGCTCGCCGTTTCGGCCTGCATTTCAAACCGTCTAATTTAGTTTTTTTTTCCTTCGTTGCTATATGGGGTTAATTAAACGTTAATTAAGGTATTAATGGCCTACTACACTAACCGGCAGCACTTCACCCAACACTAAAGTGAGCGCTCTCATACAGTTTCCATCACTAAATCCTATCGCCTAACAAATTTGTGCGGCAGCAGATAGGTCAGTTGCTTTCCAGGGTGCGAATTGCTGTGTTGTTGAGGTGAGTCCCTATTATTCAAAATTTTTTCCTTTGAGAAACGCTTTGGGACACTCATTGCTCCGGTGTTTGGTGTCATCTGTGGCTTCCATCATAGTGTTAACAACATTGAAACAGTATTAAGCAGTGTCTGCGGCATGACAGCTGCCTGGGAAATGTTTTCCACAGGCTTTGACTCAGCAACTTTTGGTTCCTCGAAGATATGCAGGTAGTCAAATCATAACCGCAGTTTTTTTTTTTTTTTTTTCGGCTACTATCCTCTTGCGAGGGCTTACTGAATTCTCTGCTTCGCCTTGATTCTTTTTCAGAAAAAAAAAAAATGTATATATAGCAAAACCTATCTGGAGAACTAAGCATATTTGATATCTTTTTGATCTTTGGGGATATCATTCTTGTATATGCCTACACACTAACGCCAAGATGATTTTCAGGTACATGCAGAAGCTCAGGAAGTCGAGATTGTTCATGACAATCGTCTTCTTCTACACGATCCATCTCATCATCTATTTGTCGCTGTCTTATTCAAACCCCATAACAGCCAGTTCGAATGTTGGCAACTCAGCCGACGAAGGCTTTTCTGAGGACACCTCTGCCAATTCGAACAGCCAACAGGACTCTCTGGTGGACGACACGCCAGATGAAGTGCTTTTCAAGGCGGCTGAGGTGCCTGGGTTGATAAACTTCGACCTCTACGACGTTAAGAACTTTTTCAAGTCGAAATTCCAGAACCCGGATAAACTATTGGGCGAGCTTGTGGCAACAATTCAAGACGGCCATTTCGAGGTGGCGGGCGACGACGTGATCCCAAGTTATCTCAGCTATTCAGACTACAACGTCAATGTGCCAGACAGAGAGTCCGCAAGCAGCAGCTTTGATATTAAACTCACCATTTCAGCATACTTGAACTACGTCAAGACGAAGTACGACCAGAAAAACGAAACTATAGAATTGCCGTTTCATTGGTTTGACTGGGTGAACTTGACCTCCTTGAATGATTATATTGATTATAACAAGCAAGAAGGCGTAGATAAGTCAGTTTTTGATTGCAACTATGTCAGCACCGTGGGCTCAGACCAAGAAGCTGATCAATCTTCCGCTAACAAGTATTGCAAGGACGAAGAGGGGATCAAATCGTTGTTCCCTGGTTACAGCCAAAACAAAAACTCCCCTTTGAACTTCAACGTGTTCAAATGGTCAGAAAGAAACTTGGAGGAGTCAAAGGCTGTGCAAAGCAGAAGCTACTTATATTCTGGTGCGAAGACTCCTGTTTCGATTATTTTTATGACCAATACTTCTTCAGAAGACTCTTATGATAACATTGGGATTTATGAATTCAAGGTGAAGAATGGAAACACGGTAGGAAACGCTGAAAGATTGTCAGAGAATTACGATTCGTTTATCTCTCCTTTAAAAGATGATTCACACGTCAATCCAATTGTTTACTTGGATCGCTTGGCAAGTTCGTATGGTTCCTCTAAAAAGGATCCATTTCCATTATCGGAAGAACACGAATTAACATTATCCACAAAATTTTTCAACTACGATGCTGCAGATGCAATCAGCTCTCAAGAAAACAAACTAGATAAATTGGATTCATCTTCCTTGGAATACTACAAAAAACAACAACACTTAGAATCATTAAAATATTCCGAAGCTATGGATGAAGGCGCAATTACAAAGTATTTTCATGAAGTTCCTATTTATCTGATGGAGAATAATGAAAAAGTAAAATCAAAAGCTGGCAATCATTATGATTGGAGATTCTTCCGTGGCCTTATTCATTCAGATTCAAAAAAGAGAAGAATCTTACATCATTTAACTAGATCATTCTTGAAGTTCACTTTTGCTAGAAGAATGCCAGCATGGGTAGCACATGGAAGTTTACTAGGTTGGTATTGGAATAGCTTGAATTTTCCTTGGGATGGTGATGTGGATGTACAAATGTCCATTTACCACCTCCAAAGCTTTTGTGAAGCGTACAATCAGACTTTAGTAGTTGAGAATTTATACGATGGATTAGGCAGATACTTTGTGGATTGTGGAAGTACAATGACCCATAGAACTAAAGGTCTGGGCAAAAATAACATTGATGCCAGATTTATAGATATTGATACAGGTATGTATATAGATATCACTGGGTTAGCTGTATCCAGTGAAGAACTACCTGCAACCTTCTCTAATCTTAGAAAGAGAAAGGTTATCGACCCTCCAAAACCTATAAAACCTGCTACGATTATTCATTCAAAAAATGATGATGCTTCTGAAGAAAGATTCGCACAAAACGAAAGGTTACTTATTTACAACTGTAGAAATAAGCATTTTGTATTCCATCATCAATTGGCTCCTTTGAAGCTAACTCATTTTGAAGGTGTGTTGAGTTTTGTTCCACATAAGTATCAATCAATACTTAAAGATGAATATAAGAATGATCCATTGACTAATCAGGATTTCAATAATCATTACTTCAGCAAAACCTTGAGGCAATGGATACATATCGATAAATTTAAGAGATTTTTCCGTATGAAGATAAAACAAAATGGTCACTATAGAAATGGTTTAAATAAAAACCTACACTCTATAGATAAAAATATTGATGATCTCTTGGAATTTTTAAAATTCGATGAAAGTGTCTTGATTCAATTTGCAAGAAATGAATATGTTACAAAACAACATAATTTTGAAATGAGCAAAAATAAATTGTTAATGCATGATTTCAGACCTAATCTTGAATATTTATTCTTAGGTGATACTATTGAGTCTCCTCATTTAAGAGAGTTACTAGACCTGAATATCATGGCGGAAAGCCCAAAAGAAGATGATGGTGATGACGACTCTCCATGAGTGAAAATTAAATCCTATGGATAAATATTTGACATCTAAACTTTATGTATTATTTTCTTAACCTATGACCTTTACAATATGATGTGCATCATTTTTATACCTTTTTTTTGTTTTGTTTTTCTTTTCTTTTCTATATTCGTGTTAAACAATGTTGTGTCAATTCTAGTGGTGATTGTAAGATTAGATGGATTTGATAATCCATCATGAATAGCACTTCGGTGACTTTAGGACCAAAATCTTTTTTTTTATAAACAGGTAACCGATACTTATATATATATAGACGTTGACTTCTGTCAATTTATAATATATTAGAATTATATTATAAGTTTCCATTTATTTATCCTAAAAGAGTAGTGAAATGCAAACCCAATTTTTTCATCTCAGTGTATTCTTTTTTTTTGTGTGTGTTATCGCGTACTGAACTTTTACTTGAAAAAAATAGTCTTTGGAAAGATTCTTGATGTATTCTAGTTGCTGAAGTTTATTTTGTCGATGCAAGGATGGCATAAATGACATATTTTATCATCATATTATACTCCTTATCGAACACTTTCAGATAGTAATTATATCCATTTGACAATAAGGTAACTTCAAATTAATCATGCCAGAACAAGATAAACAATTTTTAGCCAATATTGAAGATAATCCATTAGACGAAGTGGCTACCCTGGCTGCTTTTCTTGGGGCAATTTTTGGCGTTTCATTATCAATAATTATCACAAATAGATTCACATTAGATACCCAGATACCGTATTATATTCTTTCTCTTGCGATATTCCATTTTCTCGAATTTTACATAACTGCAAAATTTAATGCTCCTCAGGTCACAGCTGATTCATTCTTAATTAATCATTCTGGCGCTTATACAGTAGCACACGCAGCTGCTATTGCTGAAGCAGCAGTACAATATTTTTTCTATCCAAAGTTACAAACCTTCAAACTATTTAAGACTCTCCGAATTGTAGGGCTTGGGTTATTAATAGGAGGACAATTCTTAAGATCCATTGCCATGAAGACTGCAGGCCAATCTTTCTCACATATCATTAAGACGGAACATACCAAAGATTTGCATCAGTTGATCACACACGGTGTTTATTCTATTTTCAGACACCCAAGTTATACTGGATATTATTATTGGGCACTAGGCTCTCAATTGTTGTTGGGCAATCCCCTTTGTTTTATTGTATTTTCAGTAATCTTATACAGATTTTTTGACAGAAGGATTGAATATGAAGAGAAATTATTGATGAAATTCTTTGGCAATGATTATGAAAAATACAGAAAAACTACTGGAATATATATACCATTTTTGTATAATCACTGTTAAATAATAGTGCTTAGCTTAAAAATACAATTTAATTATCAGTAATGCTTTACACTCTTTTCTTGAAATTTAATGATAGGACTATATAATCTCTATATGATATGTCTAAAGGAGCAGAATTAATACTAAGTACCAGACTTAAGTATAACAATTGTATAAACCTGATTTCTTCCGAAATAGATATCGTCTACCAATTAGAAATAGCGATAAATTAAAAAAAAAAAATGAAAAAAGGATAAAAAATAAGCCTATTGTGATATTGTTCATTTAAACATTTGTACTGTTTTCGTTATGATTAATTCCTCCGTCTTTGCCATGCTTATCGTTAACGATATTATCTCTTCTTAACATGAAACTATTACCTACATTAAACAGCGGTAGCAGAGGAATTCCCTTTGTTTCATCATTATGATACGTATTATTCTGTTGCAGTCTGTTTACGGTATCCGATTTATTATTCATTTGTGACTGATTTGCTTCATGCCTTTGCTCCTGCTGCTGTAATGGTGGCGATATCTGTTGTTGGGGATGTACATTTAGGGAATGGTATTGCAAGGTTGAATTAGAAGAATTTTGTGGAAACCCACGAGGGATAAATGGTGGCTGTGGCCAGCCAGAATCCCAACGTTGATATTGTTGTACAGAAGGAGCACCAGCAGGTTCAAGGATACCGTTTTGTATTTTATTTTGAGGCCTCTGTTGTAACGGTAATACCGCGGGAGTTATTGGATTACTGGTAGATTTTTCAGTTGTGCTATCTGTGACTGTATTAGTTGCAGGTACAACTGCAGGAATAGAATTTTCAGGTGTAATTGACATAGCAGTATTGTTGGTATTACTGGCACCCCCATTTCGTAAGAAAGATGTTGAAATAGCAGGAAGTCTTAGTAATCCTGCTGATGCCGTTAGCGTAGATGCTAGGTTTTGTGGAGTGGGAGCAGAAACACCAGAATTATCCGGCTTATTGGAAAGTTCATTATTCGCATTGCTAGTATCGTGATAAATTATGGTAGTGGTAGATTTAGTACTTTTATTATTATTTTGGTTTGAAGAGCTCATTTGATTATTATTGTTATTCTCTGCATTAGCAGAATTGATATTTTCCTCAAACCATTGATCAATAGTTGATTCCACAGAGGATTCTCTTGAATTTGACTTGGATTCAGCGGTGGTTTTGTCAGAAGTAGCAAGAGTTGAACTAAGAGGTCTCTCACTATACATATCATTTCTATTCGCTGAAGGTCTTTCGCGATATGTGCCATTTTTGTCAGAATATGGCGTACTGATAAGCCCATATTGCTTGTCAAGATTACTATCGGAAATACCATTTTTCGAAATTGTTTGCTCTTGATTGTTTGTTTGGGATGGTACTGGACCGTCAAGCGGCTTTAAAGATATTGGAACTGGCGGTATTAGTGCCGGTGTAGCTGGTAGTGCTGCTAGAGAAGGTGGTGGGTGATATGCAGGATCTGTAGATGGTGCCAATAAACCATAAGTATCAGTATCGTTTTCTTCTTCAGTATCTGAGTCCAAACTAATGATTTCAATTCCTTCATATGTGTTTTTAGGAGGTTCCAGTGGACGAGAATGCTGTTGGAAGAAATTAGCTATCGCATTATTGGGCTGTACTTGTATCTCGGGTTGCTTAGTTTTAGCTGCCTCATTCAAAGATAAGTCATCATAGCCATCACCATCATCCAGGTCTAATGACTCTGCAATATAGGATTCATCTTCGTCTTTCGATTCCGTTTTATCTTTAGAATTATTCTGTGAGCTTAAAGGTTCTGCATCTGGCGCTTTCCAAGTTCCATCGTGAAGTAAAGTAACCACTTCAGCCTCATCATTTGTGTTGTTTACTACATCTAACATGTAATCACTTATAGAAATATCATCGATGGATTTTATCTTATTATTGCAAATGGGACATAACCAAGTTGGTACCTGCTCTTGAAGTTGTAGATAATTTAAAACATCAAAACATTGCAAATGATCGCAAGTGATTGATCTTGCAGGATATTTCATTTTAGTATAAGTTAAAGGACATTTCACAGACACGGTAGTAATCAATTCAACTAAGTCATCCGATTTCTCCTGTTCTTTGAAATCTTTTTTAATGGATTCCATGGTTGCAGTTTTTGAAATATGTGAATGCTCCTTTACTATTTTATCAGCTATTTTTTGGGGAGATATTACTTCGACAATGTAACAGTAGACTAAATAGTTTTCGGTAGAAAAAGCATAAACTACCTCCAAGGAATTATTATGAGGCGGTTGGCGAACAAATTTTGTTAAATTAGCAGGCCTTGCTGTTCCTGGTTTATTTTTTATTCCCTTTACATTTTCTTTAATCAAGTTTTTATTAAAATGAATTTCTAGAGGCTGTGGAAATTGAATAAATGATTTTTTACTTGAATCTGTTTTTGTGAAGACAGCAGAGAAAAGATATAATTGATATTGATCACCAGATGCTAATAATTCCTGTTCTTGGGTGTTTAGCACAAAATCTATACAACAAGTACCTCTTGACTGAGGAGCCTTGTAAGCCATTTTTGGAGAATTATGAATTATTTTTTTCAATTTATAAAATGGAGACTCGACAAACCAAATCCAAGGTGCTTCACTTTTATTTTGTCTTCCTGCAAAAGAATTACTTGTAATATAAGTTTTTGGCTGATTATTAATTGCTTGCTGATGATTTGCATTATATGATCGTGTATTTGGATACGTCTGCTCCATCGTACTTAAAGCTCGAGCAATTCTTCTATTTGTAAAAGATGCCTGGATTGCATCATACCTTGGTGAAAAATCTCCATTATTAACTTTTTTTACAATGATATCATATGTTTTCAATTTTATCACATTATTTTCATTTTTAGCATCCATGAATGCTGCTTTTATTTTATCCTGTAGGTCCGTCTTCTTACCAGATGTTGATAAAAACATTGATCGACATACTGCTTTTAACTCAACGACTTTCATCAGATTTACCATCGTGAGAGCATTTCTCATGTCTGCAGCAGTAAATTCTAGTACCGTAGTCATTTTGATTGAAGTTTGAATATTTGAATATGCTATATATTCAATATAGAACAACTATACCAACAAAAAGGTGGGTAAATCAGTTGATTGACTAAAAACTCTCATTTGGCTATCGTAGTCGTTCTGCATTTTCGTAAGATACTTTATTTCTTTTTTTTTTTTTTTTTTTTTTTTTTGAAAATAAGTTGTTTTTTTTTGCTTCCTATTATTTTTATTTTTATACGGGATATCTTTGCAGGAAATCAAAACACTAGTGATTCTCATTTTTCAACATGTAAGATGTCCATGTATTTTGGTAATTGGTTCACGTTAATTCTGATGTTGTAGCTAGATATAAGATTTTTCCGACATTATCATATATTTTTATAAAGCTGTTTTATTCTTCTTTGTAAATATTTTTGTTTAAGATCGGCTCCATACCTATAGTGATACTAGCAACATGATCATTCCTCTTATTTTATTGAATACTTGTATGAAATATCTTCATGAGGTCAAGTAAATTACAAATAAGTAAGTGTGAAACTTTTTTAATAATAAATCAACAATTTATAAGGTTATAAGGTTCCACAGAAAACCAAACAGGCAAGCTATTAAATTGGGTGGTCTCTCCACAGTGATATATGGTGGAACTTCAATAACAGTCTTATGAAAGAGCTGATTATTCTGAAGTTCTTTAATGACTATCAATATGTATTATTCTTGATTCACGATAAGGTGAATTAGAATATTGCTCAATATTATCCTTTTTAATAAACTTGATGGTAATTTTAACGCTACCTTATTATGCTTTTGGATCTTTACTGTTGGTATTTTCATCGCCTGAATATATATTATCTTCCATCTAATGTTTTTAGGAAAGCATTTTATTAGGCGTTTTGAGTTAATTAAGTTTCCAAACCAATACAATTATTGGTAGCAGTGATTGAAAAGAGAATAAGCGCTGATCACAATGCTACTGCTTCACTATAGACAACAAGTCTTTTTAAATATCGAATAAAAATTCAAGAAAAATATTAAAACCTAATGAAAATACTAGTATTAGTTAAAATAATAGTGCCAAATTACAGTATTTCGAAAAATTTTTTTTTTTTTAAATGAAATCAATTGTTGTAACATACAAGGTTTTATAAAAAATAATATATTTTGCCCTATAACATTTAAATCTTACCATATTGATATTGTGTTATGATGTATTTTAAAATGACCATTATCAATCATTCTTTAATTGAAAAATTACAAAGCATAATAATATTAAAAATTATCGAGATTCAAACGAAAAACAACAAAAAAAATAAACTTTTTAACGCCAGAACCTTTTAATAGAGTTATAATGATAGGAATTATTTATATTAGCACAGTTTTCATTTACTATCTAAGTAAGAAATAACATTTTTTTAGAAACAAGGAATTAAAAGGGCTAAATTAACAAAAGGTTTTATCTTTTAGGTTTATTCACTTTTGAACATTTAAAGCCGATCATTTATCATCAAGTTTTAACTATCCAAGCTAAGACATATTTTCCTAGACAGAAAACAAGCACAAAGGGAATACCATCACGAGCAGAAGCTATCTCCTTACCAGGAATAATCAGTAATGATAGAAATCTTGGAACAAATATAGATCAAAGCAAAGAATTCGGCATTTATTCAAGCTTTGGCTCTTCAGTACATAATTACAACTCCACAGCGCCTAAGCTTACTGAACTATTCAGATCTCAGACAGGCGGTAAAGAGTTGAATTTGTGTTCTCAAAAGAAAAACGCGACTAATGGACGCGTAAGAGGTGTGAAGGGTGAACTACACTCATATTCGATTATGAATAACACTTTATTACAAATACAGGAAGTCAAGACGTTAAATACCAACCACCGTTATCGACTCAAAAATTCAGAAACCTACAAATTTCAAATTCCGAAAAACATTAGCTGTATGAATCCATGGTGTAGTTATAGAAGTCGCTCGTATGAGGCAGTTGCGTCTGATCACTTTAATAATACAAAGAAAAAGGCATGCTTTGGTGATTGCAAGACTTGCTCGACAATACAAGGAGAAAAAAAAAAGTTGGTGAATTTATCAACAGGCAAACAAATAACAGAGAATAAAAGCGGACAGAAAGTACTTGATAAGATCCATGATTTCATCAGAGACGAGGTCTTTTCACCTGCAAAAAGCATTGAGGAACAGCTGTACCGAGATGTTTGTGTAGTGTTTCTTTTTTTGCTCTGGAGAGTATACCACCTTGTAAGAGAAGTGGATAAGCAGTCACAGAGGCTGGATATTTTTGACTCGCTTTCTCTAGAGGTGGAATGCTACATGCGTATGATTCTTCACAGAGAAAGAAAGGAAGATATTGAAAATACCGCGTACTTCAAGAGATATAATGCTGACTACGTCGCTCACAACTTAAGAGATACCTTTCACGATGATCTCAGAGATTTTGTACTTATTAGTTGTTGAAAGATGGCAATAGCAAATGGTGACATAGATTTTTTGATCAGATAAAATTTAGAACACACAGACACAGAGTACTTGGATAATCTACTTTTGGTTGGCCTTTTTTTCCTATATTTTATAGACTCTTTTTTGATTGACATTTGTAGAATATCTAGGTTAGTAAGCCCTTAAAATACGAAAACGCACGTGACTAAACCAAATTATTATTCGCTATAGACACGCAAAAAGAAGCCAGCCTACTAATAAATCTGAACTATACATCAAGTAGGGTGAGCCAGGCCAGAGATCCATTTGGTTTTTTTTCCAGCATTATTTCTTGGTGAATATTTGGCCTTTGATCCTGCTACTGGAGATCAACAAGCTTGTTATTATACATGAGAATCGACGGATTTCAGGTACATCCAACGAAGAAAAATCAAAGCATAGTGACAGCAACGTATAATACAAGACAATAAAGTTATAACCTTTTTTTAGAACAGAATAAAACACACAAGAGAATACCAGGATTAGCCAGAAATATTCAATACATGTATTGCAACACACAAGAGAACATCACCACACACTAAAATGAACAGCGATACAAGCGATCACACCATAGATTCTAATATCCTGAATCAGCAAGATGCCAATAATACACTCGGCAACAACCACCTCAGCCCCCAGATACCCCCACTAGTGATCAAGAAGAAGCGAAAATCGAATGCTGAACTTGCCGCGGAAGCTGTTGCAAACGAACGTGACATCGTCAGAAACTTGAAAAGATTATCCATAGGTGGCGTGAATGCTGCGTTTGATCCAGAGTTGGCTCATGGAGAAACCAGCTTTGAAAACTTTGTCCATAAGCAGAACCAGAAGAGATCTAGTTTGGTATCTGCTGGTGGAAAGAGAAAAAGCTCTCAGCTTTCTCCCTTGGACTTTCAGCAGTTTGATTATTCCACATCCTATTCCACTTCTCCGACAAACAACACCCATTCACATCTTCCTACAAGTTCAAGTACGAGCAGTATTGCCTCAAATAACCTGGGCGACGATTCTGTGCCGCTTCTCAACCATTCAGCATCTCTCTCCAGAAGATCAAGTAGCCGAAACTATTCATTTAAAAACAAAAACAAAAACAAACTTTCTGCATCTTCATCGCTAAATAACGATTCCGTTATTGACGCTTCAAAATTATTATGGGTTCCTGCCACTTCCCACCCAGGAATAGCCCCGGAAAACTTCAGAAAACATGTTCAATCAACAATAACTGAGATTACTCAAAACTTGTCTTCTGAAGATAACAATACTGAAGAAGATTTACCTGAAATCAAAGTAGAACAAACCAGTATTTCAACAGCAAATAATGATTATGACAATAATAGTATGCCTTCTTTGCTGGATCTTACCACTGAATTAGAAAGATTATCTACCATGGCTGGATTAGAAGCCACAGATGCAGCAACCTTAGCAAGAACTTTGTCAACGTCTTCCATCCTGTCATTTCTGAATGTTAACTTGGGTCTTTCTCAACCCTCAGGTGGCCTGAATCTTTCTAGAGATTCGAGTATCAGTGGTTTTCGCGAGACAGACGAGTCTGCACAACAACAGCATGCTCAAAAACTGTTAGATTCTTTGAACGATACCTCTTCTCCCGTATTTAATCCTGATGAAAATACGGATGATAACGCATCCGGTTCTATTATTACTCAACCCGATGACATTAGTAAACCGATATCTCTCCCTGGCGGTGATATTAAACTTAGAAGATCAAGATGGACAACGTATAGAAAACGAGGAAATACTATAAAACGAAAGCAACAATCTTCTCCCCCATTACCTTCCTCCACCACCTCTTCACAATCTACAAGCGATTCTTTGAGTGAAACTGCAGAGAAAGAAATTCTTTTAAATAGAAGAAAAAGATCACAAGATTTAAGTAAACATCCATTACCTAATTTATCTCAAAAGTTTCAAGAGTTTAGGAAGACTGAAAATATCAATTATGGTGAGTCGGATATATCAGAAAAATCTTCTGTACCTCCACTTCCCAAAAGCAATATCGAAAAATACGGTCAGAAAAAAAATAATGTTTCTGAATCTCCAAAAAGTAGCGATACTAATAATATGAAAATGTCTTCTTCAGGCAGCAATACAGCAAGTCCAATAAGAAGTATTCCTGCTACTCCATCCACGGCCAGTAGCAGTAATGCAGGAAGCCCAGTGGGTAGCCCAGGGTCTAGTGCCCCAGGTACACCAATGTCTTCAAAGGCTGCGCTTATGAGTCATCGTCGAGAAGAACGTGAAAGATTAAAGCAGGAAAGAAGAAAACTCGAAATTCAAAGATTGGAATTGGAAAAGGAACAGAAAAGATTAGATGATATAAGAAAGGAAAGATTACTGAAAAGTAGTCGTGCTCAACATCGTCTGCACATTAGTAATGATTCTCCACGGTATGATAAATCTAGTTCTGCGACTCCAGAAGTGTCAAGTAACGCTAAATATGGGGAATACTCCAGTAGCAGAAGAAAATATGTGGAATCTTTGGATCCAAAGGGATCTTCATCAACATCTTCGAGTCCAGCTCCAGTTTCTTCTGAAAATTCTCCTTTAGCCTCTCCTTCAACGAATAATGCTAGTCCTACTAAAGGAATTGGAATCAACATTAGTGCATCTGCAAATACCAATGGAAAGGACCCGCCAAACCAGTATCAGCCACATGGACAACAACCATATCCAAGCCAGCACCAAGGCCACCATCAAAGGGGACATGATCAACAACAGTATCAACAACAGAAATATCAGCAACAACAACACCGTCACAGTCATAATAACCATCACCAGCAACACCCTGGTGCTGATGGTTCTCATAACGTCCATGGCCGTCAAACTGAGCATCAACATAAGCCATCCAAACAACGTAACAACAATAATAATTACAGAAGAATGGAAAACAGAAGAGAAGACATATTTGGCGCGGAAAGAGCACAACAACAACAGCAGTTTCTGCCACGTGGTAATAGTAATAATAGTGGTAGCCCATATCAGAGAGGAAGCAGTAGAAATGACGTATACAATAATGAGAACAGACTCAGATCTGCTGAGAATATATCTACGAGCTCTATTTCTGTGTCTGGTTCCCCATCCAAGAATTCTTCTTCTGTGGGCGCCTCTCCTATTGTTTCTGGACAGGCTACCCCTTCTGCTTCTAATGCCATCACTACAAGATCTCAATCTTTTAGTGAAGGTACTGATGCAGGCATGGGTATCGGAATAGGAGTCAATGATCTGATATATGGAAAAGCAGTTGAGTTAAATAGAAGCTCAAGTGACACAAGATCTACAAAGCTATTCCTGGAAAACACAACTGAGGAAACTACTACTAATAGTATGCATGAAGGTAATGATAGACCTAATTTTTTTAGAAATATGTCCTTTGATAGATCACAATCTTCCTCCTCTGCTACACCTAGTAGTTCAATCGGAAATGATAAGGTGTCGAAGGAAAAGAAAGAGAGACCGGGTCTTATGAGCAATCATCTGTCTCTGAACTCAATTCCTAAGGTAAAGAAAAATACTTTTTGGAGTAGATCGAAAAACAGTAATAAGGATTCGGACAGTATCCCAAGTACTTCCTCTGGTACTGATAAATCATATGTTGAAAATGATAGCGATATGGATCACAATAATCAACCTTCAAATGATAGTGCAGACCAATCTATTTTTAGTACTCAGGAATCAGATCAGGACACTAGTAACACCTCAATATCCGCTTGTACTAATTCTAGTACCATCATCGAATCTAAGAAAGAAAAGAAAATGTTTGGATTGTTTAAGAGAAAGTCATTCAAAAATTTGAAGCTGGGAACTAACAAGGATTCTGATACCACAGAGAAACAGCTGCAACCTAATTTACCTAGTAATTCGAAAGAACAAATTTCCAATGCTGCTATGCTTGATCAACAAGAATCAAGTGCGGACTCTGTGGTTAGTGACTATAATAATACTATGGAAGTTCCTTCTATTGATGGAAAGTTTGGGAAAGGCGCTAATATTAATAATGGTAACGATTATGCGAACAATGACAGCATTTTCATCAATGATGATGAGTATAACAGAAATAATAACAACATTACATCTGGTGGTTCGTCTAGTTCGAAGCTAAATGTAGCTGCCGCCCCAAATCTCAATAAAGGAAGATTCAGTGTTGAACAATCGCAAATGGTAGATTCTTCTAATGATTTCGCAAACGATGATAATAACAACTTAGGTACTATAGCTGAATCAGTAGTTGAACTTGCTGAAGATGGATCAAATAAAATGGAGGTGCTCTCTTGGTTGATCTCAGCTGATCATTTATCCACTTTGAAAAAATTACATCTTTTTAAACAAATTCAAGGTTCTGAAAATTCTAAACCTAACCAACCTGTACAATATACAGATTCTGCATTTGGGTTCCCGTTGCCGCCTTTGACACATTCCACTATTATTATGCTAGATCATAGATTCCCTATGAATGTCGAAAGAGCCATTTATAGACTTTCCCATTTGAAATTGGCTAATCCTAAAAGAGAATTACGTCAGCAAGTGTTATTATCTAATTTCATGTACGCATATTTGAATTTGGTCAATCATACTTTATTGCTACAAAATATGGAGGAGGGTACAGCCGCTATTGGAACAGCAGAAGGCAATAATGATAATATGATTGAAATGGAAATGTCTCAAGCTGAAGCTTCCGCAATTGAATTATAATGCTTACATTTTTTTTTAATTACTTTTTAATTTTTTAATTAATTTATTTTACCAACTTTTATCTATTTATTTTTGTTAATACTGCTTTTTTATCAATCTCTTATTTTAACTAATCACTATTTTTATTCACAATTTATTACTGTTATTATTTTATGCCACTAGCCCTTTCACTCCAATAGTGCTATCCTCTTATATGCCTTTGCTCTTTTTATTTTAAACCCCTTATACTATAAGTACTATTTAGAAATGTTAGTTACGAGAATACAATATAGATTTGATGTTAATCATTTGTTAAATTTAGCGTAAGAGTATCTTCTATCTATTAAATATATATTAGGAAAATAAAAAAAGAAAGGTTAATGTATTTTCACTTGAGAATACTCTAATCATTATTATCTAGCACTTGCTTCACAGGTTCACTAGTATTGTAATACAACTTATATTCTTGGATATATCTAATAACAGAATTAGGCAACAAGTATTGAACACTCATGCATCTTCTAATGAATAAACGAACCTTTGTAGATGAAATATCATTATAGATCAACTGCTTTATGACCAATATATTTTTTCGATGTTCATATAATATGTCATGAGATAATAAGAAATTACGAACATCACTACCAGTTCGTTCGACGATTAAACACCCATAGGAGCCCAATATATGATGCAAGTCATTATCTGCCCAGACGTTAGGTTCACCCATACTGACAATCAAATCACCGCCTGCCAATAACATGATTTTCACACCTCTTTTGGATTTACCGTCAGCAGATAAAATACCACCTCTTTTTACATTGATTTCTTCATTAAAATGATCCAATACTAACGCGGTTCTTGTATAAGTAGGCTGTAGGGATTCCCAAGCATCAACCATTAACCAATTACTTGTTCTCTCACATGCCAATTCACACATTCTAACTCTATGATGAGATGGGGCTAAGCCACTTTTATTATAGTGGTCACTGACTGGGGAATAATAACCTCCTACAACTTCAAACCTAGTATTTTCTTGGATGTCATCCAAGGCCATTTCAAACATACGCAAATGCAAATATGTAATAGGTGAAAAGGATCCACAAGCAACAATGACTAAGGGAAACTTGGAGTTATCATGTAATTGTCTTTTCAAACGGTGTGTCGGGAATATATAATCGGACAAAACTTTGGCTTGCCTTGTGATCCCATGTGGCACTTCTTCTAAATCAGCAGCTAACTTAGATGAAGAAGCATTACTGTTCAACATAAGTGAAGGTGGCTGCTGGACTCTTGAATCAACAAGGCCAATATCTTCAGTATCGGAAGAAATAGAAGAGGAAGAAGAAGAAGAACTGCCCTCCTTTTGGAACTCACTTTGAATTCGCGGGATGGTGGACTTGATAGAGAGATCAGGAGAAGCAATAGCAGATTGATGCTGGTTTAGAATAGCAGAAGCAGCAGCTCTAACAAAAGAAGCGGGAGAAGCGGGAGCAGCGGATTCGGCGGTGCTCAATTCAGATGGCTTATGCTTGCTAGGGGCTGTGTTGTTGTGGCGTAAATGATGCGAATGGCGACGCTCTCTCAGAGAAATAGGGGCGTCCAATGAGTTTGGATAATCAGCCAAAACAAACGGCTGAATTGGATCATTTTTTGGGATCTTGTCGGTAGACGTTGGCAAAGGAAAAGGCTCCTTATCGCTTGGAGGTACGAAATCTGGGTCTTTCTTTGGATCCATGGCGGGTATATGTGGCCGCAGGGGTTTAAAATCAGGCTGAGGTGTGTCTTAAGAGTAGCTCTTACAAACACTTGGTAAATGTTGACACAAAAAGGGTAAACAACTCAGGATATCTGAATCTTATTTAGGGAAAGATAGCAGGATAAAGCGGAAAAACTTCCTGGAGAGAAAAGAAATCTGTTAAAAGTGGAAAAAGGTCGCAAAAATGACGAAATTGGATTCATTTTTGTCTTTTGATTTTTTTCTGTGTTCAGAAGTTGATTCAGTCATTTTTTTATTTTGTGTCAAATGGACGGAAAAATTCACAAATTCAACAATATTCACCGACACGGCACTCCGGAAGAGCTACATGGATATTTACATAACTGATTTAAGAATTTGATTCAACAGCGAGTATAAACCTTAATGTATTCACGTGTGTATTGGCTGCATTATCGTAAATTGGGCATTGACATATAGCCATTAACCAAAGAACTAACGAAATTCGGGGCGTCCATTATTCAGAGCATCCAGAACATTCAGAGCATTTAGAGTAATATGGAGTTCCATCTCAGAAACATCCGTCAAACAGATTTTGATGCATTGAGCAGCAGATACTCAGCAGTTCGCCAAAAGTATTTGGTAGACAACTTCATTCAAGAGTTTGTTGATGGGATCAAGACACTTCCAGCGTATAGACGACAATACGTGAAATACTTCAAGAGCTTCAACAAGTACCCGGTGATGAACATAGGCACGTATTTGAGAACAAGGTGCATCGACAACGTGATTAGCTGCTTTTTGTCGAACACCAAGGGCACCAGGTGCCAGATTATATCAATTGGTGCCGGCTCGGACACACGAGTTTTTGAGTTGTTGAAGGGCAATGCGAATCGGAACTTGACATACATCGAAATGGATTTCCCAGAGACCACGCAGATGAAGGCCAGCATTGTCTTGAGCAGTGACACGTTAAGTAATATTTTGCAGATTGATAATAAGCAAACGTCTCAGGAACCTAAAGATCAGCTTCATTCGCAACGATACCACTTGCTTCCAATAGATTTGCGCAACATATCGTCTTTGCAACAAATTTGCGATGCCTACACTGAGAAAGATGTACCTACCTTGATAATATCAGAATGCGTTCTTTGCTACATAGATGCAGACACCACCTTAAAGATATTAGATGCATTCCAGAACTATTTCTCGGATGGGGTGATTTCCATCTATGAGCCAATGTCGTTGGATGACAACTTTGGTACTGTTATGAATTCAAATTTGTCCAGTCGCGGCCTTAATTTGCCAAGCATGAACGTGTTTAAGGATCTACAGTCCCAATATCATAGACTACTGAAATCTTTGTCAAAAGACTGTAATACCACTGTCTCAAAGGTATTTGCGAATGATATGTGCAACATTTACAATACATGGATACCTGCCGAAGAAAAACTAAGAATATCAAGACTTGAATTCTTGGATGAGCTAGAAGAGCTATTCTTATTATTGAAACACTATTGTTTTATTGTAGGGTGCTGGTATTCTAATACACTGTCATCTGAGGTTATTCAAAATTTCATAAATTCATTAAACGCGTATCCATGGAAGGAGAACTTAAAAGAAGGAAGGAGCGCCTAGCACCAAATATATTTTTGACAAAGATTTATACTTGTATATGCTGTGTGTATGATAAAATACTTGAACCAATGAATTGGATAAAATCGAGGGCTTATTGCTTCTTTTTCAAATATACACAGTAGATAATATCACCTTTCGAGAATCGCATAGGTAGATAGATATAAGAATTTCTTCCAGTGCTGCATCTTTGTTTAGATCATAAAATATTCTCTACATTAATCAAGAGAGCTCCAATTAATGAACAATAGAGTATGCTCTTTAATGAACTATTTCTAACAGGATAACGCAAAGACTCATCTATTTATATGCTAAATTTTTATTGAGATAATTAAAAAGATGACGAATTTACTGTCTTTAGTTTGGATAAATGTGAACTCAAAGTTATTGGTATTATTACTAATTAAATATATTATTTACTATTTTAGAAAAGGATTAAAATAAAAAAAATAAACTGATTATTATTACTAGAAATATACTTTAGCTGTTATTCAGTGCCATTTAATAATTTGCAAATCACTCTTAGTCAATGGGTACAACAATATTTTGAACAAGATTAACCCTGCCACCAATAAACAGTAATATGCGTACCTCCATCTTCGATTTGCGATGGAAAATGTAGGGAATCCAAACCAGTTGCACCAAGCATGGATAAACGTGATACCCCAGAAATTCGAAGTTCGTAAAAATATAAACATTTGGAGCATTCCAAAAATCCAAGTATATGTCAACTGGAATAAACTGCTGACTATAATAGTAGCTAATGGATACGTTGCATCAACGTATAGTTCATAGGCATGATGTAAATGAGCAATACCAAAAAATAATGGTGTTAATACAATGAACAAATCTGCGCCTAAGTTACTTTTCAATAACGGATAATATATCACCACAAGCAAGCTTCTGTAAAATAATTCTTCGGTTAATGGTGCAAATACGTAATTTCTGACACCTATCAAAGTTTGAATATCTTTACAAAAATCTTCGTACCAGTCCTTAACACTGTCACTCTCAAAGAAAAGCTCATTAAATAAGGGACCAATGAACAATACCGCTATCAAAAGAATGCAGTTTCTAGTATTTTGGATATATTTCCAAATATATCTCAATTTAAATCTGCCCTGATGCAACCCTGGAACTATACCATAAAGTCCCACACATTCCGCTATTGACTTATAAACACCGCGAATCTTTATTAGATAAAATGGGATAGCAACCAACCAGAATATAGAAAGTACCAGAATCATTAACATCCTATTATATATTACATCTGGATTATTTCTATTACGCTCTCCAGCTGTGACCCTTGCCTGTTTTACTAAGTAAAGAACGACCACATAAGAAGATGCAACCAATATCGCACATATATTTGCCTCTGTCAAACAATAAGAACTGTCCTTTGCCGATATCATTTCATATCACACTTATGTGTATACTATTGGACAAAATTCAGCGACAGTTATGATAATTTTTACGACTCTTCTTGATAAGAAAAGAATAATATGTGCTTTTTTACATATATTCCTGTCTAACTCTATTTTTTTTGTATGTGCCGGTGACTCTATCAATTTTTTTTTTTTTTTTAATCAAGCAGATGCATTTCTACTTTAGGATATTTGAAATTACTTTACATAACCAAACAAATGGAAGGATAGAAGAAAGATACATGATATAACCTTCTGGTAGACATTTCACAGTTCAAATCAAATATTTTGCATATATTGATAGATCTTTAGCTATTAACCAGGAAATATCAATATCACCGAAGAGAGCATTAAGAATTAACAATGGGTGATCTGCTTGATGATTTCGATTCTGATTACAAATACATAGTGCTCAAAACAAGTAATGCTACGCCATTAGATCTACCAACCTGGAAACTTTTGATCACAAAATGCTTGCGTCAAATTCATGGAATAGTAAATGGCGAGTCAATGAATATCGATTATTTGAAATTGGCTAATGAAAACTTGATCATTCGCATCTATGATATAGAGTTGAAGTATTTTCAAAGCGCGATAACAAATTTCATCTTTGACATCTCACAGTTGATTCGAATCCACGATGAATCCCCGGAAATGTCGGACGTAGCTACAAAGATAACCATTGTGAAAGTGATTGATGGAAAACAGATAGATTCAATCGAGAAAATTGATCAATTTATAGATTAAAGTTATAAAGACTGGCTAAAACTGATAGAAGTGGTACGAAAAAGAAATAGGAGATAACATCTCAGTCATTGATTGTAATTTTGTATATCTATTATTCAAAAACCTATTATATATATAAAATAAATCGCATTTTATGCCCATTTGAAATATCCGCAATTCATTTCGGGATTAGCACTATTATTTCCATTTGTTGTGAATGAATTTTTGCTGCAACACCAAAATTTCTTTCCTTTGGTTTTTTGAGTCATTGAGGTCTTTAAAACACAAGTAATTCCATGATTGCACTTTGGTGCATCTTGATATTTGCTTGGTTTACTGCTCACCATCTCCATTATAGATTTTTTCTTTCTAGGTTGAATCTTATATTGAACAGGTAACTGTACGACATCCTTATTTTCTTGCTTCAAAAATTTTGTTTTTGTTTTTTCAAAAAGCTTGTCAACATCAACTGATAGATTTTCTGGATTTGTTGAAACTGGTTTATTTGAATTAGCCAATTCTTTAATTTTAGGCTCTACTTTCTTAAAAAAAGTAGATATTGTCCTCTGTTTTTTATTATTATTACTATCGCCCTTTCTACTGACATATATTATTTGTTTAGTTTCAACCTTATTGTCTGCCTTATTTCTAGTAGCTAGCAGAATACCGACACCTTCATCAATTTTCCTTTTCTTATTATTTACCAAGCTTGATACTTCTTTATTTTTCTTTAAAAATGATGCGTTATTATTAAGATTTTTGAACATACTCATAATTGTTTTGTCGTTGAGCCCGTACAAATTTTTAGCTTCAAATCTGGGAATAAAGAATTTTCTATAATCCTTGACAATATTTAAATTACCACCAAGTTCAATATCACAGAATATAGGGCAATGATCACTTCCATTTAAAAACCTCCAAATGCCTGCATTTTTCAAATTGTTTTTAATATTACTAGTGGCGAGAATCAAATCAATTCTTGAACCAAAATTCACAGGCCGAAGATTTTGTAGAGTGTTCCAACAAGTGTATAATTTCAATTCTTTACCACAATATTCCCTAATGAGGTCATACAAAAATGGATTATTATATAACGTTTCTGCAACTGCTTTCATAGATAATACATTACCGGCATCTTCACATTCGTCATCGCTATCCACAAATAAGCTTTCCGTTTTTGCTTTCAATGGTTCCCCTTTATCGTTGCGACCTAGAACATTAGTCTTTTTATCTATAAAAATTACGCTGTCCTTAAGATGAGAATTATAAACCATACTGTTAATATAAGCTCTTGGTGCAGTACTTTTCGAGAATTCCTCTACTAACTTAACATTTGAATACTCAAGTTCTTCACCATTTTTGTACTTGTTAATTGTGGTATCACCTAAAAGTCTTTGCATATTATCGGCACTATCAATCAAATCTCGAGCCACATTGATATCTCCCAATAAAATTACTTCTTTGCCCATCTCTTTCAAGTTTTCCATTCTTTGTTTGAGGACTCTCAAGAATCTGGTTCTGAATAATTCACCCTCTTCTGTTCTCGTAGAATTTGCTGGGCAATAACAGCTAATTACAACGACGTTGCAACCCATTTCAACTACTATACATCTTCCTTGGGAATCCAATTCTAATAATTCTTCTCTGGTCAATTTTACGGAACCCAAATCATATCCACCTATAAGAAACTTTTCACGAGTCTCATTGTACTTTTTATCGATATCAATAGAAGTTGATTTGTATCTATCTGCTAAATCAAATATATCTTTATACGATTTCTCTGAACCAATGTATTCATGACATTTTAGTAGTCCAGTGATGCCTTCTTCCACTTTCCTAACTTTCAAAAAATCATTCATAACCTCAAAATCATCACTATTAAAATCATCTTCAGAATCTACATTTAATGTTGGTTGTCTTACATACACCCCTATTCCAGAATAGCCCTTCTTCACTTGAGGAACAGTGATGAAACTATAGTATTTATCCACTCGTCCCATAAAACTTCCCACGGAGTCCTTGGAAGTCTTGAGTTCCTGTAATGTTATAAAGTCTGCCTTTAGAAATTGGAAAAGCTCCTGCATTGTCTTTAGCTGTGCATAGGGATAATAATTGAATAATGTATTTATACCATTGATATTGAAAGAAACAAAACGGACAGTTTTCAAGTTTAGCTTTGGCGGTATATGCCTTTTTATAGTTTCAACATCATTCGTTGCCATTGTAAAAATAAGGATCAGCTAGCATAAAAGTCCATATTATTTCAGCATAATATTACAAAACAGTCTGTAATGCTATAAAGTACTATGATTTATTCTAAAATGAATAAAGTGATGATCAGCAGTTTTACGCGTCTTTTTTTTTTTTTTTTTTTTTTTTGAGTATTATTATTATTATCTTTTTCATGCACGCGTCGGTCTCTAGAAATTTAAATATTTACCTACCGTATATCTTTGTCAACAAAAGACAAAGGTATATAAAGATAATGTTTAAATGACTAAATATATATAAAATAATAAATTGGCAACTAGAAATTAATAAAAAAAAAAGAATTGAGTATGCAAAAATTCCATTTAGTTTAATAAATCTGGAGAGATGTTGTGATTGGCCATAATACAATGAACTGCCATCTTTTCATGATAGAATAAATTAGTTAACAATTTTGGAGTAATCAAGAAATATTGCGAGAACATGTTCCGATCATTAGGTTTACATGCACTTTCAACCATATATTTATGAACAATTCTTTCGTTTTTGGGATCCATTCCTTGGTTAATTTCATCTACAACTCTGAACGGCGAGTTAGTCAAACCTTGCAAAGCTAACATGTAAAAAATGGTTGAAACAGCTCTTTCACCACCTGACTGAACATATGGATCCAAAACTCTCAAATCTGATTCATCTCTAAATTTAACTAATAATTCCAATTTCCAGTCCTTGTATCCGTCACCTTCTGTAGCTAATCTGACTTCACCTGCACTAGCAACTGAAACAAATGACGTAGAAAAATTCTTAGAGATTCTGTCTACAAGATTATCAAGCTCAGTTTTCCAAGGGTCTTTAATCCGAGTAATAATAGCGTTTACCTTGTCCAACTTTTCACTTAGATCAGGAACTATGGCGTATAATTTCTCTAGTTGCTCCTCAATGCTTCTCAATTTGTCAATAGATGCAGCAGATGCGTCTTCAACAGAATTAAGCTCGGACTTAATCATTTGGATCTTTGCTCGTATATCTACTTCATTAAACTTGTTTTGTTTAGTATAATATTCCATTAAATCGGCCAATAGAGATTTTTCTTCTTCTGAGTAACTTTCTATTTGAGCTTTCAATCTTCTAACTTCATCAACCTTCCTAATTTTATTATAGTTATTAGTAGCCACCTGAATCATCTCCTGGAATTCTTCCCGAAGTAGAGAGAATCTGCTTGACAAACTTTTTACTGCAGTTAATTTGTTTTCCATGTCAAGTTTTTTCATTTCTAAAGATAGTAGCTTCCCATTGATTTCAACAATTTTTGCAAGAGGAATAGACGAGCTTGCTACTAATTCAGTTTTATCGTTGAATAGTTTATTGATCTTCGAATCCAATACACTTATTTTTTCAGACATATCTTGGGTAGCATCCTTTTCAAGTTTCTTTTTTCTTTCTTTTAGTGTTTCAATATTTCTTATCTTCAGATCATGTTTTATTTTCCTTTGTTGGAGTTTACTCTTTTGATTTTTCAAATCCTGATGCTCAGCTTGCAACTTATTACGAATATTGGATAATTCGGCATTTTCATTCTCAAGATCCTTATATTTTCTTTGCTTTTCTTGAATAGATTCTTTCAATTTCCGTAACTCATTAAGATCTTCCGCATTTACTGCTTTGGCATTGAATGTAGAATTCTTGTTTTCTCTGACAAAATTTGTTCTGGAAATCACTTGTCTAGAGCCAAAACTGGATACCGAGAAATAGTGAATTTGATTATCTGCACAAACTTTACTAAAACGAGGTTTCCCAGTATTTGTTTTCTGTTTCAATACATCTAAAAATCTGAAAGGTATCTCTTTTGAAGAAACTGGAATATCTTGTAAACATTGCTCATAAATCATTTGCAATACTTCTGCAGGACCCTTGGCAAAATCAATTAAATAACCATCAAAATCAGAATTTGCAAAATCAGCAGTCGCATGCTTTTGATAACTTCCCTTATTACCAAGGGTTCTCATAGAAACGTTTATTCCCCGAAAAATAGTATTAACAGCTTCATCGTAATCAGCTTTAGTTTTGGCAGTAAAAGCAAGTCTGGTATTTCTATCGATCAATACGTCGAAAAACTTAATGAACTTTTCATTGCTAACACTAATGGATAAAATTGGTGGTTCAAAGATCCGTCCTTTGAATGCAGGGTGTTTTCTTAAAATTTCAACCGCTTTTTTACAATTTTCCAATGCTTTTGTCGGTTTGAAAGTATTGAAAATTTGGAATTTATCAGACGACTTTACAAAAGTTTCCAATCTTTTTAAAGAATTAATTTGAGAAGAGGCTTCGTTTCTAATATCTCCCATTTTTTGATCAATTTCAGATATATCAGCAAGTGTTGTTTGTAGTTTTCCTTTAATTTGTTCCATTATATTGGAAACCTTGGCATGTTCTTCAGGTGTTGGCAAATGAATTTCTTGTAATTCGGTTTCCTGTTTCTCGATTTCTTTGATTGCCTCTTTTAAATATTTCATCTTTGTGGCTGATCGATTTTCTGCCTTGGTTCTTTCGGTTTGACAATCTGCAATATCTTGCTCAATACTCTGTAACTCTCTATCATTATTTCTATATTCCGCTATAAGTTTTTGAGAAAGGGTTTGATGTTTGATCATTTCATTTGCAAGCTTTTGGATTTGTTGACGGTACACATCTGCTTTTTCATCCAAAGGAGCTATCCTTTGTTTAAAAGTGTTGAATCTTTCTTGCAAAAATTTTTTTCTTGCTTTGTAAGCTGCCCCTTTCTTCTTGTTATCCGAAACAATGGCAAAAGGAAGTAATTTCTCATGTTTAATCATTTCTTCCTTTTTTTGTTGATATTTTTGATACTTCTCGACTTCGCTTTTAAATTGCTCTCTACTTACCTCTAAACTATTGATAGTATCTCTATGATCATTCAAAGTTTTCGTAAGTTCTTTTTTGCTGGAATCATACTCTATCAACTTTAAATGTTGTTCTAACAATTCACCTTTTCCAACTGCTCTTTCAGTCTCCATCAATAATTCAGTTGGTTTTAAAGCAGAAAATGCAGAAACCTTATCCTGCGGTAAAAAACAACACAAGTTATCAAGTTGAATATTCAAGTCCTTGATTAGTGCCTTAACAGATTTTTCGTCTCTCCTTTGCGTATCAATAAACCATTCTGATTTTTCTTTTTGACGTGAGGTTGAATTTCTGGTCATTTCTCTTTTAATCGTAACTACACCATTTGAGTGACTACCATACTTAATTGCGATCTCGATAACACAACTGTCAGTACCCTCTTTGATAAAATCAACTGCATATTTTTGCCTTCCTAGGAGCTCAGGTTTGCCTGCCAAGCCTAAACAAATAGCACAAACCAATGTGGATTTACCAGTGCCGTTTGGACCAATGATCATATTCAAAGTTGGGGATAGTTTAAATTCAGTTTGCCCATACGTAACAAAATTTTTCAATTTGATATTGACAATGTTGCCATCATTAAATTGACTGATGTCAGTGTCATCGCTTATACTTAATACTGATCTTGCTTTCTTTTTGTTAACATTCTCGATCTGATTTTCGCTTAATGATAATCTTCTTTTAGTTGCAAGCATCTTGAATGATTCTTATTACAAAAATAAGTTTCGCTACCAAAGCAAAATATAATCAGCAGCCACTGATTGTTGATTCATTCAAAAGCCAAATAACGATAACACAGGAATCGTCATAAATAAATAATTGATAATCAAAATATGCTTAGATAAGTTGGGACGCGTATTATATGTAATCAAAAAAAAAAAAAAAAAAAAAAAAGAACGCGTTCACATGATATATTTGAAGCACCGTGCTTTATATGGATAACATCAAAGATCATATTTGATTATCTGATCTCTATTTTTTTAGCATAGAATTCATTAGTTTAACTGAAGCTTTATCTTGACCAGATGATACTTTACAGCCTTTAGAGTGTGTTGAGAAACCAATATGTGCGTGTATTTGTATATATATATATATTTACATTAATCTGTTTTCTGCACAGAGATATCAATTTATATCCAAATAATATACACTATATATAATCTTTACTTACTCAATTAAACAATCAGAATTTTTCTTCGATTAATTTCAGATCACTGTTTTTTACTAACCACAAACCCCATCTACCAAATACAGATAAAACACCAATCTTCCATCCTCTGAAGAGTGGGCCATTTTTGAATACGTCAAAGAAGCGGTTTACTCTCTTAAATTTCACAATTAAATCAGCCTCCTTAATCTCCAAACCTATTGAGTCGTTAATGGATTTATTATACTTTTGATTTATCAAGTAATTCACCTGCAACCTTCTTAGAATTGTCTCAGTTGGGAGCTTGAACACTAATTCCGCAAAATCACCAAGCAATTTGACAATGTATTCGTATAAGTTACCACTGAGATTATTATGAGTGAGTTTCAGAAGTGCAAATGGGATTGAATTCTTCATAAAACTGTGAGAACATGAATGTATTATGGTCGGCAAAATCAATTGAGCTGGGCAAAAATAGAAACTGAGAGAAGCTAAGTTTTCTCTTAAACTTCTATTGTCGTTCTTAGAAGATGTGATAATGAATTTAGTTCTAATTAAATCTAAAGGAGCCAACATAATAGCAGTCACTGCAGACGAAATCAAAATCAATAGCAAGGATCTAAACGGATCTGGAGAATAACCAACGTCGATGTAAAAAGGATCAGGGATGTCTAAGAAGGGAGAGAAAAATCCTGTGAGCCACGATTCAAACGTTTTTTGCAATGCTTGATAAATATAAGTTGTATTCGTTGCTTTCCACAAACTTATTGGGCCATCCTTGGATACCATCAGTGACATAACGTCTAAAGTATTTAGAGAAAAAGGTTGGATATGTGATTCCTCTAAGTCCAACTCAAATGGGGTTTGAGGTATTTCCTTTTTAACGGGTTTCAAGTTTTCATTTATGGTCTTTTTGACCCTGTAATCTATTTCGCTATCTTGGTCTTTGTTATCATCTTTGAGGCCTGTTATCTCCTTTGGTCTAGCATAGTCAGTTTGGAAGAAATAATCTGCCACCTCGCTGGCAGTGATATCGGTGGTGGCATCTGCGGAGAGGCCACTGTTTCCATTACCGGCTGCACCAATTATCGAGTTAGCTTCCATTATACTCTCATGCTCAACATTAAAAGAACCCACTTGTAGAAGTAATCTGACCATATCAAAAGGCTGATTCACTATGACCTTCAAATAATTTCTGATTATTCTGTGTGCGATAAAAATCATATTGTCTTTCAAGCTTGTCCAGAAAGAGTTTTTGGCAGAATCCAAGCCATTAGCGGTATTGGTTATTAGATCCGTCTCATAAGTGTTTCTTAAAAAATGGTTGGACTTGCTCTTCTTTGAATCTATGTTGAAGATTGTATCGATGATGGACTTTCCCGTAGGGTAAAAGACACCAATACCTGGTCGGTAGGTCACAGAATAACCTGCGTCGAATGTGTCTCTGTTGAAATAAGGTCTGGGATCAGCAGAAGACATTTCTTTATAGTTGTTCCGTGATGCTTTTCTCCTGTTTTACGTTTGTTTGACATAAAATTTATTCTGCAAATCAGCAAGAAATAAGGATTCATTTAATTCTCAACTACATGAGGTATTGTATGGTTAAATGAATATTTGCTTTTTGCCTTTGGCGGATAACATAGAAAATGGGGTTGATGATTACGAGCCCTGTACAGAAAAACATTTAAAGGCAATATATTAGCGCAGAAAGAACAAGTACAAGATAACTAATACATTATTAAGTATTTGTTGAATGTGTATTTTTGGATGATTGATACATGATGAGCATATCGTTGCCCAAGATAGAGACATCTAGACACTACAGATAGCAATGGATCCATTTATTCAGGTCGAAGACGATGGCAAAGACCAAATCAAACAGCTTTACAAGTTGTTGCAGAACCACGAAACCAGCGATGAACAAACGATCGAATCGCAAATAGGAGAGCTTGCTGAGACGATCGAGGACTTGAGAGAATCAATCGACCAAATCAAGCAGGAATCTGATTTGTATGCCGATTTGACCAGCGAAGAAATTCACCGACGAGAAACCGTTATTACCCAGATGGAACAGGACTACAAGAAGATTCAGGAGCAGTGGGGAGCCATCAAGAAGAGCACCAATAATGGTAATCCGTTTGTTCAGCTCGATAGTGTCACCGACAACGAAGTGCAAGCTATGAATACATTGCAGATGCAGGAGGAAATGAGATACCAGGATGATCAGCTAGATGGTGTGTATTCTTCAGTACAGAGGATCAACGAACAGGCTCGGATGATGGGTGGTGAGTTGGAAGATCAATCACATATACTTCATGAATTTGAACAAGATATGGATCGTACACAGAGCAGATTGGGCACCTCCATGAAAAGATTAAACAAGATCTTGGAGAAAAGCAAAGAGAGATACAGCGACTGTTGTATCGTATTGCTTATAGTTGTTTTAATTATTCTTCTTGTTCTTATAGCTGTTTTGTAAATTCCTTTTTCTTTAAAAATATATACGTATCACTCATTTCTACTTCACTACAATATATGATGATAATTACTTTAAAGTGTGTTTGTATCCTCTTTTTTTTTTTTTTTTTTTTGAAAAATTCATAAATTTATTAGTGTTGTCTCAAAATATAGATAATATAGCAGACATTAAAAATTAATAGATCAGTTTAAATATAGAGATACACAAAACAAAAATAATGGTTTTGGAGGAAATTTTAGAGATGATTTAGTGGAAAAACAGCAAGGACTAATGAACTTAAAATACTTTTCTTTTTTAGTTAAGTTATTTAAGCTCTACCTCTACCAGCACCTCTGAAGTTTCTTTGAGATCTTTGAGGTCTTTGTGGGATGGATTCCTTCAATCTGGTGATTGGTAAAACATCAGCTGGAAGGTTTAACCATTCTCTCAAGTATTCAACACCTTCGTCAGTTAAGGTGTAGTAGTAGTATTGCCATGAGAATTGAGTCTTGACGTAACCCTTAGAGGTCAAGGATTGCAAGGCCTTGATGACGTATAAATTCTTGGTTGGAATGATATCGTGTTGGATTTCGAAGTTCTTAGCAGCAACGACAACACCTTCTATAGAAAAACAGTTAGTAATTATTCATTTGAAAACTCTATGATTGATAATAGAACAGACAATCGACATTCCACGGGAGGACAAGCGGAAAGACAAGATTCATGTTTTCACTGTGATAATCTGCAGATGTTATTTTACATGTAATAGACTCAAACGCTTCAATTTCTTCATAATAAGATGGGACCCATTTGGGAGCACCATTCTGAATATTTCAAAACACAGCCCTACTTGTTGGCCTTAAACGTACCCGCTATAACAAATTATATCACAAACATAACGATAGCAACGCGTGTTTGTAACAAGGATGGATGGTTGATAAAACTAGAGATCATAACTCTTTCGAAAAACCCATTATACCAACACGCCCACAATATCGCTGTGCACGTCATGTTACCTGTTTCCTATTTTCCAATAGTATATCTGCTTCGGTTATCCCATATTACTGCTACACAATAAAACAGTCTGCTTTTACTCTTGTTACACTCTGATATCCCATAAATGGTATTGTTCTCCCACGTATCTCTTGTTCTCGTTCATATCCATTTCCGTTGTTTTTCTTGTAATTACATACCTTGGAAAAGGTGTTGGTGGATCTTCTTTCTTTCTTCTCTTGGAATAAGCATGTTGACTAGGTACCTTTGAATTTAGTTATACTGAATGACAATACAATACAATAATGGGTAAATGATATATTAAAGAGTAATAATAAAGCTCTATAAATTTTCACAATTTTCTTTTTTTTTTTTTTCTCTCTTAGGGGGACTCGCTCTTGATCGCCTGTAATTTTATTATTGCAGCTGCTCACATAACAAAAAGAGAGAAAAAAACAATGTTGCCCGTATTATAGAAATGGAAGAAAAGCGCTTAGGAAAATTTATTGGGAGCGAAGACTTCAAAATAACATCTGGACACCAACTTCTATCTTTTTTTTTTGTGTCGATCGTTCTTTCTTTTCTTTTATTTTCGATTTCTTCACACAATAAAGTGAGATCCTTTAAGAAAAATGTAATTTGATGAAATTTTATCTTTTGTATTCTGAAATGCTTTTTGCGGATGCGTACTTCTAATGCAAAACCTCATAATTTTTAAAAAAAGAGAGAAAATACAATAAGCACGTGATTATTAATGTGCCCTGGTTTATGGCACGTGGAAGTTAATTCTATCATATTTGTATCTAAACGTGTATTGTTCTTTCGAAACTTGCCTTATCACACGAATAAACTCTTACAAAGTTGAAGTGTTTATGATATTTATATTATTGTCGATAAAACAAACAGAACATAAAGAATATTGGATAAATAATATATATACACATATACATATATGAACTCAAATTATAAGTTAATAGTGAAAAGCACTAGTGGGTTTATCTCCTCCCACGTTTATTGTTTTGGCTCTTTAGCCAACTCTTGAACGATAATCTCTTGGATTAATTTTACGCTTGCCTCCGGTACCAACTGGATTCTCTTTTCCTTGGTACCCAAAGCTTTTAACTCAGCAGGTAACACGTCCTTTTCAAAGGAGTAATTTTCAAATCCGCTGAGGGCCTTATTGACAGCGTCCGCGAATTTGGCAGGATGAGCAGTAGATAAAGAAATGTAGTCAATACCGCTTGATTCCTTTGCACCATCCTTAGCGATTTGATTTGCGGTGGCTTTTGTACCAACAGCAGTATGTGGGTCAATAACGTATTGCTGCTTGGTGAGCTCATACACTCTTTTGATTTCTTCAATGGTCTCGTCGTTAGACACTCTTTCCGCGTCGAAGTCAACCAAGGCGCTCTTTAATACGTTTTCAGGCACTGATATGCCGTCACCCTTTTTCAAGTTGGCCATCCATTCAGCCAATATACCACCTGCTTTCAAGTCAGCTTTTTCGTCGCCCGCTTCCTCATTTGTCTCTTTCAAAACATTGTTTCTCACTAAGTACCAGAGTAATCTTTCAAAATTGGAAGAGATCAAAATGTCCATTGCTGGAGAATAAGTACTCTTAACTTCTGTTCCTTCTTTCTCGTATTTACCTGTCTTGATAAATCTGTATAAGATATCGTTTTCATTAGTAGCAATGACCAACTTCTCAATAGGTAAACCCATCTTTTTGGCAAAGTAACCAGCCAAGATATCACCAAAGTTACCACTTGGAACAACAAATTTCACCTTTAATTCTTTATTTGAGGATTCTCTCTTTAATTGGAAGTAAGCATGGAAGTAATAGGTGATTTGTGCCAAGATTCTAGCCCAGTTGATAGAATTGATTGCACCAACATGATATTTAGAGTTAAATTCAGAATCTCCAAAGATTTCCTTAACAATGCTTTGACAGTCATCAAAATAACCCTTCACACTTAAAGTATGAACATTTGAATCTTCCACGGTGGTCATTTGTTCTTCTTGAATAGGAGAGATTCTACCAGTTGGATATAAGATGAAAACAGAGACATCTTTTTTGTTTCTCAAACCGTAAATGGCAGCAGATCCGGTATCACCAGAAGTGGCACCAACAACAGTGATGTGATGACGCTGTTCACCATCTTTGATATTTAAGTTTTTTCTCTTCAAAAAGAATTCAAACAAATTACCAACGAATTGTAAAGCTACATCCTTGAAGGCATAAGTAGGACCATGGAAAAGTTCCAAGATATGAACATTTGAACATTGTTCAAATGTTTTCAAAGGGGTGATTTGTCCATCTCTAAAAGTAGAGTATGATTTATCAATCAATTCCTTCAATGATTTACTACAAATTTCGGATTCGGAGATGTATAGCCTCATGATCTCAAATGCCAATTCCTGGAAAGATTTGTTGGACCACTCATCAATGAAACTGGCTGGTAATTGTGGAATAGTAGATGGTAAAAATAAACCTCCGTCTGGAGCAAGACCAGTAATTACCGCTTCTTCGAAAGAGGACGTAGTTGCCGACGAGGATCTAGTGGATCTGTAAGTTTGTGACATTATCTTTTTCTTTTTTTCTATAGCCTTTTGCTGGTTGAGTATACAAAGTATTGTTGTTTAAAGAAATGTAGTCAAAGATATACTTGAGAAAGCTTTTTATTAGAATTAGTACCTAATTTACGCAATTTCAAGCTTATTTATTGTTTGTCCCCAAGAAAAAAAAAAGAAAAGAAAAATCAGCAAAAATTTACGAATTGTTTACATATGACTCAAAGGAAAATGAGTTAAAAAGAAAGAAAAAGGCGGCCCGTTGCGCACGTGATATTTACACATGGCCCGTTATCGGAACAAATTCACTAGTATTTACAATAATTCCTCTTGAAATTAATACAAATCGAGAATATTTATTCATAACCAATGATTGATTCAAATCTAAATACCTTCCTTAGCTTCCATTAATCGGCTCCAACCATCTGAGTCCATCCAGGTCAATTTACCTTTACCCATCAACGATCTTATAGAGCTTCTAGATTTGAATTTCCAATCTTTACAAATCAAATCGTCAGCACCATGTTTACCTGGTAACTCTCCGAGAGATTCATAAGATGCTAACAAATCTATACAAGAATCCACGGCCAAGCTCCATGCATTTTCATCGTATGATACTTTTTCGTTATTCACGTCAACTCTAAAGGCCTTTTCCATACAGCTCAAAGAATTCCATGGCTTTTTACGCCATAATTCAACTTTTGATTGAATTTTCCATAATTGTGAATTTTTTGTTATAACTTTAGGAATTTCATTACAAATGTAATCAATGGTAGCCCTTTGGAAAAATGTTAATTTGGAATCGTCCTCAAACTCTTCCAGGGTCAACTGATTAGCTAATAAATTCACAATTTTCAAATTGATGGAACTTTCATCATTTTTAAAGCTGATTAAAGTTTTACTAGCTCTGATAACTTGAATCCAATCACCTGCTTTAACTGCAGCCATTTGATAATTTTCCCAAATTCTCCAATTTGAAGCATCGCTAGTTCTGATCGCATTCAGAAATGCATTCAATGCCTCTTTGGCCTTGTTCAAATTTAATAATGCTGTTCCTAAATTACTCCAACTATGTGAATGGGTATCATCCAAAGAAACACATCTAGTGAAAGCTTCTGCAGCGACTTCGAAATTACCAGACTCAAGAGCTAAACATCCATAGTAATACCAGTTAGAAAAGCTTAATGGATTAATCTGTAATACTTCATAAACATGATCCATAGCTAAAGACATGTATTTCTCTTTGTTTTCATTTTTTTTGCGGTAATAGTATTTCGAAAGTGAAACCTTTGCATTTTGATATTTACTTAAGGACCAGGCCTTCTCCCAAAGGTCCGGATTAGCTGTAATATCACCCAAGATCGAAATGCATCTAGCATCGTTTGGAAACTTTGAAATTCGTTGCTTGAGGATATCTTCAGCCTTTGATGTATCACCAAAAGAAGCATAACAAAGCGCAATTTCGGCAACCATATGTAATCTTTCAAAGATTTCTAAAGCAGATCTCATGACTCCTAAAGTCATGAATTTTTGAGCAAGTTTAACTTCAAGATCCCATCTTGGGGCCAATGGGATCACATTCAAATACCTTAGTCTTTCAGCAGAGCTGCAAACTTCTTTCTTACTTTCATCATGATCATTTTCACCAGAATCTGTTGTAAAAAGGCGCGTTTGAATCTTACTGTTCAATTCTTCTATTAATGCCTGCATCTGGAAAATACCACGTTCTATAGTTTTTGCCTTGTTTGATTCAATCAAAGATCTTTCCCATAAACTTTTGCAAAACACAAGCCAGTTGACATTTTTGTTACTATCTTTGGTGCTACTGTTATTATTTGCGATGATTCTAGATATTAAAGCCGATAACTCTTCCTCAATAAGATGGTTACCAGATGGAGAAGTTTGCTTAATAATCATCATTGTAAGTAAAAGTTGGGCGGAATCTAAATCATTCAAAAATGGTTGATTATTAGGATCTAGTGATTTTAACAGCTCAGGAATTTTCTCAATGTTCATGGCTATAGGTAATAATTTTTTCTGTTTTGATAATCTTGAATCTTCTTGAGATTCTTCCGATTCTTGTAGTTCTTTAAAGTTTGATGACAATTTGATTTTTTTAAAAATGTTACCAGTAGCTGTCAAATCTTCTCTGGCTAAAAAGTCATTGACTGCTTGGTTATCCAATTTTTCATAAGTTGGCACTTCCAACAACAAATCTGAATTCAATTGCTGAGTTTGGATTTGGTTATCCTTTTCATTACCGTTAGCGTCGTCGGTTAATAAATTTTGTAATTGTGACTTAGCCAAAATAATCAAACTTGCAGTGGACTTGTCTTGATATTTTGTACGTTTAGCTAATGCACCAGTTAATATAAATTGAAAATTTGAAAGTTCTTTTGAATTTTCCAAAAATGTGATGGACAAATTCTCAATATCTGCATGGAAAGAGTTTCTAGCATTTTCAAGATTGAAAGTAATAGCCAACTGCTGTTCAAGTAATTCATTTCTGCTTGATTGTTTAGTGGTATCCAAAATGAAAAATTCCAAGATTTTCATGTTTAACAAGATCGAACTTATAGAACTGATGATACTAGAACTCTGGAAAAATAAGGACTGCTGGACTTGCAAAAATCTAGATCTCCACCAACAACTAGCAACAAGAGCAACTGAGCAGCTATCATCATTTTTGGCAAATACGACATCGTCGATGAAATTTTCTGTTATGGTAGTGTAGTCTTCAACCGATAAATGCTTGTTGCTATCCTCGGGATCAATGATGTGAAGATGCTGCAAATGTTCAAAGATTGCCAATGATAAAACCAATAATGCTGGAGAGTCGCAAAGTTCGTAAGCGGTCAAGCCTTCCAAAGCCAAAGCGTCAACGAAAAGCGCATTGTCTTCTTCGGCGCTGTCAACAAAGCAACTGACGACATCGGAAATGCCTGCAATTGATGGGCCTGTGAAATTCAACTGAACAAAACATTGTCCCAATGCAATCGCCAATAGCAACATGACATTGTGGAGCACTTCCATATTGTTGGGATGCTGCTGGGAGACGTTAGCAAATAAATCATCTACAAGCCGTGCGGTCTGCTTGAGCAACTCAGCTTTTGACGTGCTTTTGTCAATGCTGATTTTGGAGACATTCTGAAAATACTGTGCAGCATATTGGCAAACTAACTTGGTAGAGTAACCTTTAAGAATCAAAGATACGGACTTTCTAATGAATGATAAGTCCGGATTGCTCTCATAGGAACGGGCATTTTGCTCAAAAGTCTGATATGGGACGAGCAAAATCAAATATGAGTGATACTCGGCTAGCAAAGTGGTAAACAGATCTGCCATTTCGGATAGTAGCTCTAGTATCTTTTATTTTCTGTAAATTTGGGTCTATACAAGGGTGTTGCTTGTAAATTTATGTATATTATTATAACAATACAGATCATCATCGACTTTTTTTCAGCTGTACTTCATCATCGATTATTCTGATAATCACGAGATTCTGTCGAAGAGAGAGAAAAAAAAAATAATAATAATAAAAAAAAAAAAAAAATGAAAGATGGGGGTAAAAGAGACAAAAAAAAGAGCAAAAGGGCACATCACGTGATAACAGGGCATGCGTTACACGGCCCCGGCAATGCTTTTTGTCTGGTGTTTTCCAAGGCTTTTATTTCTTAAAAGCGACTTCAGTGACTGCCAAGTTGCTGACAATAACGACTGAGAACGTTGTCTGGCAAGACAATAGCTATGCCAAGGTTTTGGGGGCATCGATGGACAATTGGAACGCGGCTGAGAAGGCTACCGCTGTTGGCAAGGTGGCTGCTGGTAAAGCACAAGTTGCTGCTGAGAAATATCCGAAAATCAGGGAGCAGTCGACTGACTGCCAGACATGGTCGATGGCCGACTACATAATACGGGCGATGGGATTGGAAAGCAGCGCAAGACTTATTTATAAATAGATATCCTGCAAAATTGCTGACATGATCTTGTGAATGAAGACGCCAAATACCGTTGTGTTGTGCTGCAAAAGCCAATATCCTTACATTCCGCGAATAACTCTGAGTTGACGCCCTTTTGATTGCCGGTCAGAAAAAAGGGAAAAGTTATATGACCGGTCAGAAAATAAAAATCCTGCGTTACCAGTCCGAAAAAGAAAAAAAAAGGCAAACTGCGCGCTCGAAAAAAAGGTATTTTGCCGTTTAACTGTTAGGAGCACCACAGCATCCGTGGTGCTCAATATTGGGCCAAGCATGTGTATTATGACATGTAGAGATATAATTAAAGGCAGCTGAGTATAAATAGCAGAGGATTTCCATCCTCAGAATCCATGTTTGATCTCGCGATCTGAATGCTTTCTCTCCACCATCAACCGCCAAAACACTTGCCCACCATCCCACCATCACACTCTCCTTGTTATAACAAAAGAACCGCCCATATACACACACCATGCTACTCTTATCCACACAGACCACAAACGCCAACAGCCTCTCCATACTCGTGCTTGTCGCCTTGTTGCTGCTGGCCTTGGTAAGCGCTGCCCCAATCCCAATCCTTGTCCAGAAGGACATGTTGGGCAAGCGAATCATCGCGGAGGAGGCTGCGTATTTGTGAGGCCTGGTGCCTGCAAAGCGCTGGCGTCTGCAAACACACCACCGCACCGCCTGGCTGGCTGCCTCTTCTCGTTCAGACCAGCCGTGTCTCCAATGATTGATTTCCCTTTGTCTTCTAGTCTGTTTTGTTTTGTTAGTTTTTCGCGTCTCGATGTTTCTCGTCCCGATGTTTTGTTGTTTATACCTTGTTTCTCATGTGCCCACGCCCTTTATCCACTCCACTCTGCGCCGGTTGCTCTGCCGGTCGCGTGTTGGCGTCTCCTGGACGCCCTTTTATTTGCATATACTATACCATTATTTAATTGGATCTACCGCTCTTTTGCATTATATTATAGCCACTGTTGGTCAGCAACAACTTGTAAGCAATACTTGTGGGCGTGCTGCTCGCAAGCAACCAGGCAGGCCAGTACAGTCTTGCTGGGCGGCCCAAGCCACTTCTCTGCCTATCTGCGCGCGTTGGGCGGCCGCCCGTGGCCGCATGCCCAGTATGTGCGGCCTTTTCTGCAGCGTGCGGAATTGGTTTTTGCGGAAATTCTGAATCTATCTGTCTGCCTGGCTCCTACTTTTTTTGTTTTCAATTTTTGTTTTCATTTTTTTTTTCAATTACGTAATGAAATGGCCTGGATGCGCGCATGACTGCAAAAGAGAAAACAGAAAAATTCGCCAGCTTTAATTAAGTGACCAGGAAATCAGGTAAGTCGTAAGAAAATCAACTCATATTGTGTGTACAGCTAATTTCTGTACCCCACATTTCACTACGCTCTTGCTGCCGGATCTGTAGGATCTGACTCGCCCTTATATTCTAGATGTTCTTCATATTCTAGACATTTTTGTATTTTCCTTTATAAACGAGCACGTTTATTCCTTATTTATGACACCCATCCCTTTTTTGCAGGTACAGGGCAGTTGCTGCCAGGGTTATTATTTATTCATATTATTTTTTTCTTACGCCTTATTATTCTTATTATACGTTGTTACATAGCATTATGCTAATGGTTATTCTCATTGGTATAAGTTTTTACGGCTAATATTTTTTAGCTCTTTTTCTTAGGCTTTTTCTCTTTGTATCCTTTTGTCTATCTTTGTACCACTTTTTCTGCCGTGTTAATATCCTACGCTTTTCTGACACTTAGCTTCAACGAGATTCGCTGGCAGGTGCCAAGAAACGTGGATCTTTTCCATCATGCTGATAAAACTTTGACATATATTGTCTGTGGACTCTTGGCGCACGCAACAAATACGCACGCGAACCCTGTGTTCCGCGAATGAAGCCCTGGCCATGAGGCTAGACGCGCATCCGGACCGGTGTCTTCCGGCCATGTCCTCACATTGCCCCTAGCACCGCCTCTGCCGCAGCATATGAGCGAGGACGGCTGGGCTGGCTGAAAAACCCTGCAATTTCGCTAGGCAGGGTTCTCATCCCAGGCATCTTTCTGTGCATCTTACACCTTGTGCTCTCTGCAGCTCTAGAGGCTAAGCTTTAACAAGTGTCTGGGCGGCTTGCGTATGTAGAACGGCAGCGACCCGATGGTCTTGGTGCTGGCTCGCAAGATGATTGCGTTGACCTTATAGTGTATATTCCTGTTTAGATTAAGGGTTGGTGGTGCACTCGTGTACACAAGACTTCGCCTTCATTCATTGGCGCAGAATTGCACTAAATATGAGCAGAATTTGCACAAAAATGGCAACACATAAGATGTAAGAAAGGTATAACAATAGCACCCAAAAGCGCAGTAGTACAATAGTATCTAATGCCTATATGCATGCTGATGCACATATATGCTCGAGTCATTCACCCAGAGACAAAAGACCCTCAGCCGTAGAACTCTTATAGTGCAGCAAGAAAATATGGAGTCGTATAGTATACGGTAAACTTCATTTGGAAAATTCCTTTAAACCTCAAACTACCCGATTTGTAATTTTCATAACGTCATGCCACAAAAGTGGATCCGCCTGTCTGAGTTGCACAGCCCTTTATTATTTTTTTTTGAAAGACTTTCAATGAACTAAGCCTCCCCCAATGACCTTCCAAGACTGCAAAAATCAACTTTAATCAATTAGAGATGCTTGCTGGACACGCTATTAAAACAATAATATGATCAAACGTACGTGTGATTGAGCCACGAGAATGAGAGCGGAAATACCTAGTTTGATTGTTCACAATTATGTATCGGGAAAACCCAAATTCGTCTTAGTTTGTCAGACACTAGTCTTGATCTATCAACTTCTTTTCATTTTCTACATTATTTCAAGCAGCCAATTATAGTATTGGCTGAACTTTTATTGAGCCTTTGCAAAAAAAAAAAAAAAAAAGAATTTTCAGCGCTTGTTAAAAATATGTCGCACGTGCTAATAGTTTTTTAAATATTAGAAATACATTTGCAATAACTGCATTTTTTTCTATCTGGCAACGTGTCCGAGCGGTTAAGGAGAAAGATTAGAAATCTTTTGGGCTTTGCCCGCGCAGGTTCGAGTCCTGCCGTTGTCGTTATTTTTTTAACTTTTCAACTTAATATTTTTTTTATTTCATCTTTTTTCATTCTCTTGTTAACACAATTTTAATCTGTCTTACTATCTCGATTCGGGTTTATCAAATAAAGTTGTTTTTTTATCTATTAATATGCGAGGCTTCTTATATACATATATACGAGGTGCTGTATGTTTTTAAACTTTCTTTTCTTTAAACCTTTGCAACGACGGCAATGGCAGTTTTACATATACCCTTGATGACGTCTGTAATCAACCAGTATGGAACAGCACTTTCTGCGTCGTGTTCGATGGCTGTGTCCAAATGCTCTAATTCTTGATCTCTAAAAAGCTTGACGGTTTGCTTCAAGGATTCGATTTCCTCGCTTGCCAACAAGCCTTCATCATTGGTAGAGACCTTGCCAGTCTTCGTGTCGACCACTGGGCTGTTGTTGAACTCCTTCATAAGAAATCTCAATTGCTCGTTGTAATGACCACCGATCACGGTCTCTACAGCGACGGTGCATGCCATGGCGGCTTCCTTCAGGATCGCGCCAGTGACAAAGCCCATACCAACGGCACCCATCTTCCAGAGCGGAGTAAGCAAGGACGGTCTGACCCTGTGTTTGTGCTGAAGCTCGTTGAATGTGTTGTGGTGGTGGACTTCCTGTTCCCACATATGTGTCAAAATCGGTCTCAAATGCGGGTACTTGGCCGCCAACGCGAAGATCTGGCCCTGGTAGATGTAATTCGCGCCCAACTCGCCAGCCTGATCCACACGAATCAATCTGTCGAGAAACACGCTCTGCTTTGTGTCAAGGCTGGCAAACTTGCAATCTTTCGGCAACCCGGCGCCTTCTGGTTTGTCCTTTGGCATTTTCTGAATCTTCTGCGAAAGCTTCGCCAATGTTGAGAATTGTCTCGCGTTCATGGTTCCCCTGCTTGTCTGCGCTAACATCTGGTCGTTCAACTTGCAACAATGCTATATATGTATGTATAATGCTATGTATCGATATCGAAATACAGGAAATGTCTGTCAATCCATGGGAATATCTGCCAATCTGTCGTATATATTCCCCCTGGGAGTTGCTTCGCTCCATGTTCTGTTTAACAGAATATTCGCAAAGCAAAGCAAATCCAAGAGAGACCCCAGGAGAAAAATTTCATTGTTGTTTTGAGTGGTCATTTACTGTTGGTTAGTAGCACTGAGGGGTTACGAACGATGAGTGGTTATGAACACCCAGTGGTTACGAACACGGACAGAATTATGAACCCTGCTCTGTTATGAACACAGATATAAATACTAAACGGACACACAACTCCACTGCCGTGGCGGCCGCACAGCATCCGGCATTTGGCAGCCGAAACGGATTGGCTTTCCGTTACTACAAACTCACAGCAGAGTAAAAAAACAAAACAAGAGAGGGATCATACAACATAATACAAGAGAATAATGTAGGATACTGAAAACACAGAAAAACACGGACAGGTTCAGCAATATCCTTCTTGTCCTTCTTGGCCAGATTCCAAAAGATGAAACTTGTGGTTCTAGTTTGCCAATCGAGGCTGGATCAGACACGCCCAAGTCTTAGCTGTGTAGCGGGTTTTTTCTGGCAGATTCCTGCCGCACAGGAAAAAGAAAAACCGAGAACGAGGCCTGCAATGTGTCAAAGGGATCCGTACTGCTTTGCGGTACCGTTTTTATTCTGCTGAGCCTTTATGCAAGCCAACATGCATGACGAGTGGTACTTCCATGGAATATTCGGTAGCTCTGCGAAGACGTGACAGATGCCAATGATTGCTTTGCAGCCACTGAGTATATAAACCTCGACGGTTCGCCTCAAATAGTCCTCCAGCAGGCAGTTTCTCGGGCGTTTGCAAGTTCGACAAGTTTCCACCAATCTCCACTCTGCTATCGCCCCATCCATCTACACAGCATCCACACTCACCAAACATGCAACAAAAAAACGTCCTCGGCCTACTCAACTGGTCCTGCTCCAGCGTCTTCTTGGGCTTGTCCGCCTACTACGTGTCCGACATGTTCTACCTGGACAAGCATTTCACACGCCACTTGACCCTCAGCGGTCTTCACGAGTTCTTCCCCTTGCTTGTGAGCTCCATTTTGTTGGTGTCCTACTTCTTGGTGGTGTCCCACAGAGGCTATATCGAGACATTTTTCGACGTCGAAGGCAACCACGTCGACGAGGAGGAGTTGATGCGCGAGGTCAAGGTTGTCAAGGTGAAGAAGGTGTTCTACGTCAGATACTTGAGCTTGCTATTCGCCTGGCCCGTCTTGATCGCCTTGATAAGCAAAGACACTGTTTTGAGCTTGATCCATTCCGCTCTCTACTCGGTCGGCATTGTTGTCGCTATCGAGCTTTTGATTTCTGTCATGCTTATCTGCTCCTTCAAGAGCCAATGGCAAAAGTTGATTGCCTCCTTCCCTCTTATATTTTTGCAGGTCTTCGTTTTGGTTATCATGTGCATGCACAAGCCTGAGTTAGTCGACAAGCCTCTTTTGTTCCTCTTTTACTTCTCATGGGTTGGCTACACCATGACCTGGGTCTGCGGCGAAGTTTTAGAAGCCATCAGCGAGACTTCCAGAGACATGGTCTGGTCTGTGCTTGACTTGATCCAATTTGCATTGATTCCAACCTTAATCCAACTTGGATTCTAGTTTCATCTTCCGCCCAAAATTCCAACACACACAGTATACCCACAAATACATCGATATCGTCATTACTTAAGTTTTTACTGCTATCTTTACATTCCATTTTTTATACGGTTATTCTATTTTTGCCCTTACTTTCGTTTTATTCCAGCATCTCAGTCCCATTTTTGTTTATATACTTGTTCCCCAGTCATTATAATAGGTTTGCATCTGTCCCATAAATCACTTTCATTTAGTTTATCATCATTTTTGTCGCAGTTATTTCGATCTTTTTATTTTTTACACACACACACATTCATTCTTTTGCATTTCACACAAATCTCATTATATAGATATAGAATAAACAACATTATTCCCACACTGAAAAATTCTTAACTAAACATCAACGATCGTCATCCTCATTTTATTATGGAAAACTGTATTTTTCCTAACAAAGTTTTGGCTAATTCAGGATGCAACTTGCTTTATCTTTTTCTTTTCTGATATTGAGCTTTCCGTCCATTTTTTGTCTTTTCTGAATGACGGAAAATTTTTCTTTCTTTTTTTTTTTTTTTTTTTTTTCGTTCGTCATTTTTTTTTTTCGTTTTGTTTGTCTATTATGCTACATGGCATTTAACAAGTTAAAGATATAGATGTAGATATGTAGTTTCTGCGTGAGGAAAGTGAATAACATTGTTGAAATACAAGAAGAATTTGTGGAAAAAAAAACAATTTTTGTTTTAGTTTTAAGAAAAGAGAATATTATCAAAGATCAGAAGTTCAAGATCAAGCAAGGTCACAACTTGGAAGAAAAAGAATCAATTAATCAAAACAAACAGGATTACTGTATAAGATTAGCAAAAATTGCCAATTTGCTTGTCTGTCTCATTCAAATAATATAAAATCACATTCGATAAGATAAAATAAACTTAAAATGATAGACGACCGTTTGAATCATGTTGTTTTAACCGGGCTTTCCCTCATACATGAATCACCATTCAAATCAATGATGTCGCCAGTTACTTCGCCCACTTCGGAGAGGGCGTCCAAGGATGATTCCTTGTACAGCATGCTTAAATCCGAGTATGAAGAACACAATAACAACAACAATGCATCTTTCATGAGCGACACTAATAATAATAACAACAATGGAGATTTTCTGATGGATAACAGTGGGTTGAATCTTTTGAACGACTCCTATAAAGTGTATTTAAGCGAGTTGAGTAACAGCTTGATAACTAATACCAAAGTCACGACCAAAAGTAGCGAAGACGGTAAATTGCAATTAAGTATAAATACAGACGCAAATAATCATACCGATCCGAGAAGTTTCCCTCACTTGAAAGATATCAATTTAAGCGAGGATATGATGTCTATCTTTGATGTTACCAAGAACAGTAACACCAATGACCTAATCTTGAAAATCTTGATTGAAAATTCTTTATACAATTTGAACTTATATTTGAAATCTAATGATTCCTTGGATTTTCTCAATCCTTCGTCCATGAAAAAGAAAATTGATAAAAATAAGAGTGGCCAGCAGAATGATGATGACGACGATCTCAAAGATACAAATGTTACAATCTTGTCTTTGAATGAAATCAAGGCTCTAAAAAGAAAAATTATCAATTTATATGAAGAAAGCAATCAAATTAAATCTAATATCTCCGAGACTATCAACTCCTTGAAGGATATAGTTGAGAAATATGAAAAAAATCTGAGCAGTTCAAATAATTCCAGCGGTGGTGTAGCTGGTGTGCTAAGTAGCATCACTGCAGGTACTGGCTTTTCAAGAGAACTGAAAATTGAAATGGAAAACATTTCTCAAATAAATACCCAATTAGAGAAACAACTCATTAAATCATCATTAGTAAAATACCTTGAAAATTACAAAGAGTTGGAACAATTGAAGAAGGAAATTTCCAAAAATAAAAGGAAATTGTTTCTGCATTTTTTCACATGCTTGATTATTGGCTATATTAATAACATTGAAGTCAATTTGAAACTTCAGAAAAATTTGGCCACAGAATCCATTTTATCTCCAACTGCATCTGCATTATCTCCAAGATTTGATTATTTGAAGTCTCCTACAATGGGATCGCCTATTTTTAGCGCTACAGCTGGTGGTCCGTTGAGTAGCAGTGCCAGTAGTATTGGCGGTGGCAATTTTGGTATTAACAGTAGTAAAACAACTTACCAAATGATAGAGAACAAAACTGCAATTTTCAATAAAAGTTTAGATGAAATTGTGAATTGCATTGCTAGCATAGCTGTCCAAAAAGGAATTAAACTTCCGGAACCGAATAGTAATGACATGATGATTGGGAATAATTACAATGTTAGTAATAATAGCGAAATATTGGAAAAGACCAGTTGGGTAAAGAATTGCATTAACACTATTTTGACCAAACAAGTAATCCATGAAAATTTGGAAGACGAAATTGGCATTTCTAGTAATAGAAATAATTTGTTTCTAGATGATAATTTCTCTGACACTAGTTTGTCATCTCCTGTCATGGGGGGATATGATACCAATAGTTTATCGTCATCTAGCAATACAATGCTCAAAGATAAAGAAATCGTTGAGTTGAAAACTAAAATTAAAGATTTAAAATTTGCCAACCAATATTTAACCAAACAATTCACGAACGAAAGAGAATCATTTCATAAAATTATCTCTGAACAGCAACAGGTGAAGAATGAATTGGAGAAAAAATTGAATAATTCAATTCTGAATTTAGAGAAAACAAATTTATTGTTGATTCAAAATGAGACCACTAATCAGGGATTGCAAAAGAAATTAAACGAGAATTTTCAAACTATTACCAGCTTGAAAAAACAATTGGCTGAACTCAAGATCAATAATCTTGAAAATCTTGATGGTGGTAATAACAGTAATAATAGTAATGATGCACTGAATGGATCTGGTAATGCAGCTGATCATGATTCCGGTGTAGGTATGATGCGCAAAGAATTCAAGAAAATTATTGATGATTTGAATAAGCAACATTTCCAAGAGTTGAGTGAAGAAAGAACGGAGAGACAAAGATTAGAGAAATTGCTCAAGTTGTATAAATCTGTATAAACATAAACAATCAATAGAACATTATAAATCAGTTATATATTCTGCAATAAATTCAAAAAGAAGTAATTCTAGCAATCGTAGGTGTCACTCATTCCTTTTAAGCAATTTCCATTATGGAAGAAAAATCTTATTTAAGTGAATATCGTTAACAGTACAACTATATCAAAACTTATACAACATTTATAATCAAGCAATAAGAAGACAAAACAAAAACTACTGAACATTATAGTACAAAATTGATTTATTGATAGTGAACGGTAAAAAATATTCTTATGTTTACTTTATTGTATTTATACAATAGTGCAATCCAAAGAACAACTGATATCGATGAAGTCTTTTTTATCCTTTTTAGCGGTTTGAACACTTCTGCCTTCTTGCTCTTTTTTAACTGGTTTTTCCGTCAATGGTTTTTCCGCCAATGGTTTTTCGGTGGATGTGGATATTTCCTTTTTGACATCAGTAAGGCTGCTAGAAGAAGTTTCATCTGAAGCAGCAGCAGCAGTACTATTTTTACTCTTATTATCAAAATTGAATTTTTCAGTAACCACTTTGAAGAATTCAGAACCTTGAGTCTTTGCAATATTGGTTTCCAATTCAGAAGCTATTCTAGAACCATCTCCTCCGGCGAAAAGACCAGCACCCCAGGCAGAAGAACCGTGGACTTCATCGAGGTTAGTAAGCAAAGGAAAAGCAGTAGTGTAGCCTAAAGGAACAAAGATCATACCATGGTGAGCCAAGATAGAAATGAAGTTCCGAACAGTGGTTTCTTGACCACCACCAAGAGAACCTGTGCTTACAAATACACCAGCGGGTTTATGATACAAGGATGCGTTGCTCCACAACTGGGATGACTGGCCAAAGAACTCAAAGAATTGTGAAGGCAATGTACCGAATCTTGTAGGGATGCCAAATAAAAACGCATCATATTCGAGCAATGTATCCATTGAGGCCACGGGAATATCAGCAGGAGGGGCCGGGGCATTCATTTTCAATAACACTTCTTCAGATAGTGTTTCCGGAACCCTGAAGATGTCGGCTTTTCCACCAGCGGATTCAACGCCGGCTTGCACATGTTTGGCAAATTCAAACAAGTGACCCCATGTCGAGTAAACAATGATCTAATAAGCAAACAGTTAGTAAAACATGATAATATATGTGTGCGGGGGTGAGTTTAAAACCCTAGTTGTCTTTTGTACCTGTTGAATGACATACAGCAATCTTTGGCATTATTATTATTATTTTATTTTATACTCTCTGGTGATTAATCGAAAAACACAGCAATGAAGAGAAAATTTCCATCAAATTTCAAGAAACTCGCTCTTCTTTATATCAAAAGAAGGAAAGTTGATTAAATAGTGGTATTCAACATCCATATATACATGCAGTTTCTTCTCCTGTCAGAGCTTTTTTAGTAAGGGTGACGACTATTCTCTTTATTTTCGCTTACTAACAATTACTAAAAAAGCAAGACTACATGTACATTTATGCAGCGCATTGTTATTATTACTAAGTGTCAGACTCGCCGAGTATTTGAAAAAGATAAAAATAAAAGGAAAACGTCGCTATTCTGAGGCACGAGATAAATAACATTATTAATTCACCTTTTGCTATGCTATCCATGATCCTTTATGTAGTACTTATAGGGCTGGGTTTAAATGAAATGTGGAAGAATATGCTTGATTATAGATATATGCCTGAATGGATGTTGTTTGTCTTTATAAATATAGAGAAGGTGACTGTGAATTAAGAAAATCAATATTTTGCACGTGACAGTTTCATGAAGCTGAGATTAAATCAGCTGACAACCACTGTACTATCATTATAATTTTCATTATATAAACGATCTGCATTTTGCTTATTAGCACGATATCTCATCGATATTTTTGCTTTGAATATATCATTCCACAAAGGAATGCATTTCTTTAAGCTTCTACAACATGGATTGAGAAAATATAGCGAAGGAAAAACTACTGTAATATAAAGAAGTATAATAATATCTAAAAGTGTAATATAAACAAAAAAAGAAAAAAAAGAAAAAAAAGAAAAAAGAGAAGTCAAACATCGTTCACTCAAACACTGACAACAAACAAAGAAAGCGTCAAAGGGAGCGGCAGAAAAGGACAGATAGACACTATACTGCATCCTGAACTAATTTCTGGCCGCTTATTACCGTTCTCGTTTATTCGTTTATTTTTCCTGATTTTCCATCAATCTTAACAAATTTCTCAACAACATCATAATAGTGACCTTGCCCACGGAAGGGACCCACAAACTAGCCTTTTCTTTCACTTTGTCAGTGTCGAAGTTTTTCTCACTTGAGAAATTGATAACGATGGCACCATATCTTATGAATTCCACCGGAAACTTATAGGATTTTGAAGGAACCCCGGTGATCACGACATCTGACTGTTCCGTACATTCTTTCAAACTGAGCAGAGTGTCAATAGCATGGTGTCTATGCAACTTTATGCCTTCGCCTCTAGTGAAGATCTGAATATTGTTCAAGTCTACAGAGTAAACGGTTGCACCATCATTGGCTAACAATGCAGCCAATGGACGACCCACAACTTCTGATCTGTTGACGATTGTGATTTTCTTCCCATAAAGGCGGTTTCCGTATGGAAGCAAGGTGTTGTACACCTTCAAGTACTCCAAGATTTTCACCATTGCAAGCGGAGTGCATGGGAGGATCGATTTCATGTTGTTTGTAGGAGGATCCAAGTATCTGATGTTGTAGTACATGTTCTTCACATACAAATGATTGAGACCTTCGACATCCTTTTGAGGCAGCACACACTGTTGCAAGTACTGATCTTGGCCATTATTGAAAACCGGGAAATAGATCATTATACCGTGAATCTTAGGGTCTTCGTTGGCTTCCATGATGCGATTTTCCAAGTCGTCCTTGTTTGCTTCAATGAGCTCGTATTCGAAGCCTAGCTCGGTGGCAGTCTTGCCCGTCCACTTGGCGTACATTCTAGCAGCTGGGTCGTCATTTGCAAGGAAGCCGACAAGTTTGGGAGTCACGGTGGAAAGTTCGGCGACTTTTTCCTTGATTTGATCGGTGTAAAGTTTTGCTATGGTGCTGGCGAGGATGGTACGTCCCTGTGGGGCAACGGCTACGGCGCCGCTGGTGGAAGCAGTAGGAGAATTAGTATTGCTGGACATCTTTGGTAGATTGATTAGTTGACAGTCAGAGAGGGCGAAAAGGAAAAGATCTGTGAAGTGATTAATCCTTGATGAGTTATATTTAGTGTGGGTTTTTTTCTTTTTTTTTTTTTTTTTCTTTTTTAGAGTCATGTTCAACTTGGTAAGAGAGAATGGAGAACAAAAAAATTAGAGTTAGGACGCATCGCAGCGTAACCAGAGGTACCTACCAATTATAGAGAGGCGTTTTTCAACATGAGATTACTGATATACCTTAATCTGTGACATTAATATTAATTATAAACAACATATATATATATAATACAACTCAAGCCTTTCTTTTCTTGCTGGCTGGCTGCTCGTCGTCGATAACTTCGTCTGCATACTCGTAAACTTCGTCGTCAAAGCCCTCGTCTTCAGCATCTTGGTCGAATCTTTGTTTCAAACCCTTCAACTTTCTGGTTTGCAAGTTACCCAAGTCTTGTTTGCCCACATGGACGGTACCGATCTTGTCACCCATGTTGTCGACATGGATGTTCTTTGTGTTCTTCATCTCTAATTGTCTGGTAGGCTTCTTCATGGCCTCCTTCTCCATGTCTGGGTCTGGAGACTGGACTCTACCTATTTTGAAATCGAATCTTGGGCCGATCTCCTCAAGCTCCACTCTTGGTAGCTTTTGGCCACTGCGCAATGTCTTCAACTTGTATACCCTGAAATATATCTTAGGCAAGTTCTTTGAGAGTTGGGCCAGGTCGGCCTCGCTGGACGAGGAGTCGCACTCTGTGGCAGTCAAGGTTATCACGTACTGAAGACCGGCGACGTCATGCAAGGAGGAGGCGGCAGGGTTGTATTTGCCGCCGTTGAACATATCAAGGAACAAGGATTTCACGTGGATGAAGCTGGGGTGGTTGTCGAACACCGGGCCGTTGAAGACGAACATTGGTCTCAAGCCGATTTGGAAGGTGGACTTTTTGAAGTCCAGCAACAACTTGGCGGACTGTTTGTCGATGCCAAGCTCAATCATGTCGTAGAGCTTGTGGTTGAAGAATCTGGCGAAGGTCAAGTTGGAGGGACGCTTTTTGTTGTTGCTGGAGAAGACGATGACGGAGCAGTCGTTTTTCTGGGAGAAAAACTCCAAGGGCTCTACGTCCTCAAACGGCTTGATCTCATTCTTTTTAGTGAACTTCTTGATGTCGGGCTTCTTGAACTGGGACAAGTCCATCATTGCGTCGTGGAGGAACTTTGTGGCGTTGGAGCCTTGCACGAACAAGACTGTTTTTGTGTTTTCCAAGAGCTTTGGTTCTCTGTTCTCGAGGGCTCTTTTGACTCTGTTATTTCTTGGCTGGCTGGAAGGGGTTAGTATTTTGTTCGGTAGTTGTCTGGGGTTCTAGTGCTCTAGTGCTGTAGTGCTCTGGGGCTCTGCGGAGCAGAGAGCTGGCATATGGTGTACATACGTTTTGATCATCTTTGGGGGAGGCTACGAGGACTGTGATTAGTATACAGTTGTGGTTGACGGTAGAGTGGTAGTAGGTGTATCTGCTAAGCTGTGTTGCACAGTGTCTTCAGTCAGACATTTTCATGCTAAATTTTTTACAGATGAGATGGGCTGGCGAGAAAGGAGAGGAAGCGAGAGACCAAAAAAACGCGGTTCTGAGCGAGGGTGCGCGCAAGGGGGGAGCCAAAGTTTCTGCACGTGCGGGGCACGTGGAAATATTGTTGGGTCGGAGTTATGCACGTGATGCTACTTATCGTGGTTGTGAGGTCACGTGCTGTGCACGTGACCAAACCAATATTAACGCCTGCCTCACGTTGTTTTCACGTGCGTAACTCCGACAACGTTTTGACAGTCTCGACAATGCTCCCACACAAACAGAACACAGCAGGCAGCACCATACGGGCAATCCCGCGATCGGTTTCTCCGCTGGTACCCGAGGCTGCGATCCTTCTGTGAACCCTCTGCTATTGCTCTGCGATTTCTGCCATTCCTCTGCGCAGCCTGCGGCCGCTCGGGCGTATGGTCGGCTAACTGTTTCTGGCACAAAGCCTCCTCCGGAAAAACAGCGATAGAAAGAGAAAGACAAAAGATTGGCAGGGCTGGGCTGGGCTGCGGGTAGCACATCCCTATGCGCACGGCGTCTCCTCACGGGACGGCCGAAGGAGGAGGCTTCTGCTCGTGTTTGAGATTTGATGTTTGGTCTGATTTTTTATTGACGGAGAAGCTGCGGTGACGTCGCCAGAGAGAAGAGAAGAGAAGAGAAAACAGAGAAGAGACGAAAAGGAAAGAAAAGGAAAGAAAAGGAAAGAAAAGGAAAGAAAAGGTTTCGGAGTATTTTCCTGTTAGTGCGGCCTTGCAGCATTTTTGCTTTTGCTTTTTCTCTCTCTTTCTCTCTCTTTCTCCCTCTGCTGTCGCTGTATCTGCGATGTGTCTCGAGTTGTCTCGAGCTGTCTTGATCTCTCGCTCTCTCGCTCTCTCGCTCTCTCGCAGGCTTCTCCGCTGCCTCCCCGTGCTGCTAACCACGTTTCAGCGCTCTGCGCACCTGTCTCCGTCATTTTCTCTCCTTTCGCTCTTCGCTCTTTCACCCTCCCCCAGACAACCCCACTTTGTTTTCGCAGACACATTCTGCAGAAATGCTGTTCCCGTCTCTTTCTTTTCCCTCTTTTTCCCTCTTCTCTATCTTCTCTTTCTCTTTCTTTCTCTTCGCTTCTCCTTCCACCATCTGGCATGTGCTACGCTTTGGGCGTCCCCCACTTTTGTTTCGTTTTGTTTTGCTTCTTTTTGTTTTGCTTCGTTTCGCATTTTGCTTTTTGCTTCGTTCTGTCTCCTTGTCGTTTCCGTGCTGTCAACATTTCTTTTTTCGGCTCATCTCCGAGCCCAGCTGCAGCTGCTGCAGCGGTTGACCCGCACGGTGCAAAAACCACGGCTGACCCTGGATACAGCAGTTTGCAACACATTTGCGATACGCTGGCTTTGTTTGTTCTGGCTCTGTTTTTGGCACTGTTTTTGGCTTTGTTTTGTTTTGGCTTTGTTTCTTCTGGCTTTGTTTGCTTTGGCCTTGTCCTCTTGTCTTTGTTTCGGCCTTTTTAGCACCTTTTCTCTTTCTTTAGCGCGTGTTGTATCGCTGCACGCCAGAGTCTCCTCTGTCTCCTCTCCTCTTGAAATCGAAACGCAAATGGCACATCGGCCGGCTGATTTTCTGTCTTTCTCTTTCTTTTCGGCCGCTGCTGATTATGTCATAGCTCATCCTGGTCTTTTCATCTCCGAGATTGTTTGTGTCTGCTTGTTTGTCCGCTGTTTTCCCGCTGTTTTCCCGCTGTTTCCCTGTGTGGTTTCTGGCTTCTGTTTCTGCTTCTGCTTCTGCTTCGATTTGACTTCTGATTTGACTTCTGACCTCTGCTGGCTTCTCTTCTTTCTGCTCCTCTTTTGCCACTTCGGAAATGCAATTAGCGACGTAATTAAGCGTACCATACGGTAACAAACGCATTTCTGCATGTAATCTAATTTGTAATCTAATTTGTGCTCCAATTTTGCTCTACTTGTGCTCTGATTTCTCCATCCCGTGTGTCCAGTCCAGCGAAATCCTATATAAACCACACGAATCCGCGTCGTTTCCGTCTGGTCTCCTTGTCTCCTTGTCTTCTTGTCCCTTCTCTTCCCTTCTCTTCCCTCCTACTAGCATCCCTCCTACTAGCATCCCCCCGCATCTGTTCTCTTTATCCCACACTGCTTCTCTACCTACACCATGGACACCAAATCCTACACCAACGACGAGTCCATCGCCGAAAAGTCCACCATCAACACCTCCACCAACGACTGCGCAAAGGTCAAGACCCGCGACCTCTTCCCCCACATCGACGAAAAGGCCCTCTTGCGCAAGCTCGACTTCAAGCTCATCCCGATGGTCTCCCTCTTGTACCTCCTCGCCTTCTTGGACCGTGGCAACATCGGAAACGCAAAGATCGAGGGCATGATCGACGACCTCCACTTGCACGGCAACCAGTACAACATCTGTCTCACCATCTTCTTCATCTCCTACTGCATCTTCGAGATCCCCTCCAACATGTTGATCAAGCGTCTCAACCCAAGAATCTACTTGTCCTGTCTCATGGTTGCCTGGGGCCTTGTCATGACCTTGATGGGCATTGTCCAGGGCTTCACCGGCTTGTTCGTCACCAGATTCTTCCTCGGCGTCTGCGAGGCAGGCTTGTTCCCCGGCATCGCCTACTACTTGACCCACTGGTACAAGAGAAGCGAGTTGAACTTGCGCCAGAGTATGTTTTTCTCCTCCGCCTCCATCGCCGGCGCCTTCTCCGGTATCTTGGCCTACGGTATCTCCAAGATGAAGGGCATCGCCGGCTTGAACGGCTGGAGATGGATCTTCATCCTCGAAGGTATCCTCACCGTTGTCGTTGCCGCCTTTTCCTACTTCTTCTTGGAGGACTTCCCAGAAAAGGCTAAGTTCATCACCGAGGACGAAAGAGCCTTCATCCTTTACAGATTGCAGCACGACTCCAACAACGACGCCGTCAGCTTGCAAAACGGCGACCACGCCTCCTCCTTTTTCGAAGCTGAAGTCTCCGGCACTAACATGAAGTACTTCTGGCAAGCTATCCGCGACTGGCAAATCTACTTGCACATCCTTGTCTACTACGGTATTGTTTGTCCAATGTACGGTATCTCCCTTTTCATGCCAACCATCATCAAGACCCTTGGCTACACTAACGAAAAGGCCCAATTGATGTCTGTCCCTGTCTACATCTGCGCCGCTATCTGTTCCGTGGTCCAAGCCTTTTTGTCTGACAGAACCGGCAAACGTTCTCCTTTCATCTTGATAAACTTTTTAACCATGGCTGTGGGCTTTTCCATCGCTCTCGGATGCTCCCCTGTCACTCAGCCTCACGCTATCTATGCTGGTATCTTCATTGCTACCGTTGGTATCTACCAAGCCTTCCCGACATGTATCACTTGGCTCGCCAACAACTTGGCCGGTGACTACAAGCGTGCTGTTGGTATGGCCATCCAAATCGGCTTAGGCAACTTCGGTGGGGCCTTTGCTTCCAACTTCTACAGATCTCAAGACGCTCCTCATTTCATTTTGGGCCATGCTTTGTGTCTTGGCTTCATCGGAGGCGGTTTAATCGCTGCAGTGTTGTTGGTTGTTTTATACACCTTCATCAACAAGAAAAGAGAAGAAAAAATTATCAGCGGTGATTACAAAGGATACACCGGCAATGAGTTGGCTGAAATGGGTGATAAAAATCCATACTATAAATACAGAATTTAATTTACTGCTCAGTTTTGTTTTGATTGTTAATTCTCCTCTCCCCCCCCCACATATATATATTATAGTCGTTTATTTTTGTTTGTTGTTATTTTATTTTTTTAACATGTCTTTCTTTATATATTATATTTGCACTTAGAAAAAGTTTTCATTTTCACTAATTGTTAAATTAAATTGAAAAATAAAATCTACTATTTTGCCTGTACACTGTATCGAAATCAAAAAAAAATGCCCCCCCCCCAGTCAAATGCAATATTATTAGCGATCTACAGTGGTGATACTCTTCATAACATCCTCTTCTACAGTCAATAATAAAAATAACAAAACTTAATTGCTCGCTTACTTACAGTGATCATACATTATTATTAATTTATACATCATAACTTATTGTTCTTCTAGAGCTTCTACTGCCGGAAAAAGCATATCTACAATCTTCTGATGATATCGTCAATCACCTCGGTGGTTGTGCTCTTACCACCCAAGTCTGGACTGACAATTTTACCTTCAATCAAATTGGCATCTACAGCATTGTAAATATCTCCAGCTGGTTCAGGTAAGCCCAAAAACTCCAACATCAAGGCAGTAGATCTTATGGTAGCGATTGGGTTAGCGATATTTTTACCTTCGATATCTGGAGCAGAACCATGACAAGGCTCACCAATCACAAAATCATCGCCAACATTACAACTAGGCACTAAACCTAAAGAGCCAACTAAAGCTGCAGCACCATCGGACAAGATGTCACCATATAAATTTGGAGCAACAATGACGTCAAATAACTCGGGATCTCTGAAAAGCTTGTAGACCATAGAGTCAACAATTTGATGATTCAATTTGACAGAGCCATATTTATCCAAGTTGTTATTGTAAAATTTTTCAATAGTTTCCTTGAATAAACCATCACTGGTACTTAAAACATTGGATTTGTGTGTAACAGTGACTAATGGAGAGCTGTGCAAGGACTTAGTTCCTAAATCTCTAATAGCTTGTCTTTGCAATGCAATGTCAAGAGCAATCTTCCCAATTCTTTGAGATGCAGATTCAGTAATTCTTTTGATAGCCTCGGCTGTTTTCAAGCCTGTCTTTTCATCAATAGTTAAGGTTTCTTCTTTGACATACAAATCTTCAGTGTTTTCTCTAACAATAACTAAGTCGACAGGTCTGTCCTTACCATTATCAATAGACTTGACAGGTCTAACGTTAGCATAAAGTTGTAATTTCTTTCTTAAGGCAACGATTGGAGAAGAGTAGCCCTTGACCTTATTTATCGGTGATGAAACAGCACCAAACAAAGCACCATCACATTCCAGCTTCAAGATTTCAACAGTTTCGTCAGGTAATGCAGTACCAGTTTTCTTAAAGTGGTCAAAACCTGCAAGAAGATCAATGTAATCAAATTTCAACTTATATTTATCTTGGATAGCATCAAGGACTTGTTTGCCAGCTGGAATAACTTCATTACCGATACCATCGCCTGGGATTAAACCAATTGTGAGTTTCTTAGCTTCTGTTGAGTAAAATCTTTGAGTACTTTTAAGACTGGCTCTAGCGTATGATGAAAACATTTTGCTTTGTATACTTATAAATAAAAAATGGGTGAACACTAATCGTTTTAACTATGAAAGATGTCATCCTACATTAAAAGTTCAAGAAATAATATATGGGAAATTTGGGTTGTATTTATATGTTTTTTTTTGGTTTTTTTTTTGTTTTTGTTTGGTTTTTTTTTTGGTTTTTTTTTGTCTGTTTTAAAGAGATTAAGTAAGACTAAACTACAATATTTCTAGAATTTCAGAAAACGGAAGGAGTTAGAGAGATTTGATTGCGTGGAAAAAAAAATGAGTCAACCGCTGATTTTTATAAATACAAAATTTCAACATGCGAATTAACTACACCATACTTACAAATATTGTTAAAGTTTCATACATACTTACCATTAAATATACATTTTATATACAAGAATTTAAATCTATTATATTTATCACTTCGCACCTTCTTTAGGTCTGTGATTGGTTTAGATCCTCAATATTCAACTTATATAGTTTCGTTAGAATACTGTTTTTCACTCTATTAAGTTGGTCATCAAAAAACTTATAATCTGTAGGATGTTCTTTATATAAATGCTCTCTTAATAAATAAGCAAACCGTTTACTTTGTCTAATAAATAAAAATAAATCCATACCTTTCTGATACATCAAACCCTCTTTATCATTAATATCCACGTTGTCATGTTTGATATCAAAAAATTGATCAAAAGTAAAGCATCTATTAGAATCATCAATAAATTGATTTTCTAAGAAGAATGTGTTTGAGTCACCATTATTAATCATATCTGTCTCTTCTGTTAACTGGTTGGTGGCGTATTGGCTATCATCATCAACTAAGCCTAATTTGAAGTATTCATGAACCCACGTCTTTCTTGGATTGCCAGTAATATCTCTAAATACAAATTTATCAAGCAGTTGTGTCACAGGGTCATATCCATGATCATTTATACTACTGCCTGTAAAAAATGCTTTAAATCTACTGCCTGATTTTAAATTGATCTCCATTGCTTTCAATTCATTAACAACATCTTCATCTTCAAGAAATGATCTCTGCTCTTGCAATCTTTGCAAAATAACTGCATCGTCCTTTCCATAATTCCCGTTATTCAAGACAACAAAATATGCATCCATAATTTTTTTAAATAGCATGCATGAATCTTCTTTATACACGTTGACAAATATCTTGGTCAAATATTGTAGCGATTCCAAACACCAAGATCGAATAATTTTCATATCGTTTGCTTCTTTGATGTTACGCATAGCGTCATAGTTGTAATATATAAAGCCATCAAATATGTCTGCAAATACAGCTATCTTGATCCTATCATTACCATTTATATCAGTTGCCTGCGGATTCAAGTCTTGTAAGCTTATGCTTGGCAATTTGTGACTTAGCCGATTATACTCCTCAATAACAATTTCACGGTTCGATAACTTCAAGGATAATAAATGCACAACTTTATCAAATAGAAATAATGCACATTCAGTATCTCGCGTGCCACTTGGATCAAGCTTTAACAAATTCTCGTCACGATACTTGAACGAAATTACGTTCTTAAATACCGATTCATCAAGTGAAAATTTCATATTATTAGGGTTACTTAAATGCTTAATAAATAAAGAGATTGTATCATCATTTATCTTGATCTCTTTAATTAAAGGCGATGTGTATTCTCCATTATAAAACCGTAACTCATCAAGAATTTGTAATGCTTTACTACTTCTATCTTTTTTATCAACATATTTTTTCTGAAAACCTGGTTTCTTTCTTGTTTTTGTGTTTTCTTCACTCAAATTAACCAACTTATTTAAAATCAAGTCTGCATTACTTATATCTCCTAGTTTGAGCAACAAAATGCTCAAGATTGCATTAGCCATTCTAATATCTAAAGTTAAATATTTAATGTTGTCAGCAAGTATATTCTCAAATTGTGTCAACAATTTGTTTTCTGCATAATAATTCAATAGCCCTGGTATTATAAATCTATCTTGATAATTTTCTTGTTGCTCCAATTTCTTCAAGCCTTCATATACTATTATAGATAATTTCTGGAATTTGTATTTAATAGAATACTTCATAAATAATGAAATATCTGAAAAATCCGGACTTTTAATAGTTCTATATTCTTTGATCAAAGAGTTTTCATCTGTCACAGTATCTTTATTATCTTTATCTATTAAAGGTTTATCTAATTTATATTGTAGTGAACATAGCAATTTTAAGTATAAAAAATGTTTCTTTTCTTTGATTGTTAATGGAATGTCAGCTCTGGCTATATCTTGTAAGACTGCCAAAAATTTTTCATATAAACTGTATGTAAACGTAACTTTCATATTTTTAAACTTTAGTTGATGTCTGTCTATCTTATTAAGTGTCATTAATAATCCTAAGAAATCCTCTAAATGCTGGAATTGAATATAGTCTGGTCTTGGCTTAGGTAAAGTCAAATAATGATGAAATAGGTTGTTCAAATATTCTGAAATATCATCTGGTAAAAAAAAATGTTTGCCATTCCCTGTATGTGAATTCAAATTATCACTATATAAACAAGAAATAAATTTCGAATAATTATTTTCATCTTCAATGCTGGAAAATGCAATTTTGGCCATTTTCATTCTTTCAGATTTTACTCGAAATCTATTGTGGTTAATTTCATTAGAAGGGAGATCTTTATTAACATTTTCATTGAATATATGATGCAAAAGTTTGTGCCTTATATAATATAACTGTTTGCCATCTTCAATCTTCAGAGAATTATACTGGCATTTAAATGATTCAGCCAAAGGATTTAACGTGAATTCAGAATTTTTTTCAATGAATTTGATTAAGTAAAAATCTATAGCCTCGTTTATGGAATTGAATAATTTGCATTCGGGTATATATTTATCTTTGCTAAATAATTCATCTATAACTGCAGGCGATACCTTAGGTTTGACACTCTGTGTAGATGACGTCCAAATCAGCTTATCAGCAATCCTAAATAGTATTCGGAGATTACCTTTTTTTATCGTTGTAAACATCGCCAGACAACTCCAACTTGTATCAAAAACTGTAGTCAATAGGAATATCAGTTTTGAACTATTTGACTTTGACTTTGGGTAAGTAGTTTATTGATTAATTCCAGTTTTTTCAGTATGATTCGATAACTGCATCGCCTGTCTTTTCAGCTTCTTCTATCTCTAGTTTTGCGGATTTTTTTTTTTTTTTTTTTTTGCATTTTTTTGTCAACCCCGTATTTCAAGAGTAACACACGACTTTATTCTAAACAAAAAATATTTAATAAGATAATATGTTCACATTGATCTAATTTGATGAGATTAATATAGTAGCTAACACCAATATCATCAATTCTAACATATTAAGAATGTTATAATAACAGCGCACTGCCGCCGCAAGCTACAATTGTATTCTAGTAAATTGATATAAAGAATTTGTAAATATATATAGGAAATAATAGATAGCCAACTATATGTCAATGATCTGATAAAGTTTATTTACAAAATTATAGAGGGGAAATACTAAGAAGAGGATAAAATACCAATGATGAGGAAGAAAAAAACACATAAATAAAAACTACAACTATTGTACAATCAAATCAATTTCATAATTCCCAGTATTTATATCTATTGTTCACGCTTACTAACGATTCAGCTTGTTGCGGAAGGTTCAGTTTCGCCATTGCTTTCCGCTGGGGCAGATTCTTCAGATGCTCCAGATGAATTGTTACCAGATCTGCTGGCGTTGAAGGCCTTGGTTGCATTCATACCATCAACTCTCCACTTGGCCAAAACTACTTGTTCATTTTCAAAAGCAGTTTCGATGCTACCCTGTTTATAAACAGCACCATATAAACTTGCTTCTTCATTGGCGACTTGCACTTCTAATTCTCTAGCCATTTTAACCTGATAGTATTCAAATCTTGCTTGATCATATGCATCTTTCAAACTGAGTCTTGGGATCTTACCGCTGGATGCACTATTTTGTTTCTTGTTATCCTTCAATATATATAATGTTCTTTGAACAACGGATTCGCCGTCCAATTTCTTACCTAATTGCACTATGGTAGACCAATCAAAGCTGGCAGTTATTTCATTGTTTTCTATCAAAACTTTAGCATCAGCTAATTCCCATGGATGCTGTTGATAAAATAAGTTTCTCAATTCATCCTCTAAAAATCTGAGCTTGATAGGTTGGTACACGTCCTTCTTGCTTTTCTTTACTCTTGTCTTGTATAATTGAGAATCGTCATCATATTTCATCAATCCGCTGATGCTCTTTAAAGTGGATTCTTGTTCAATTCCACAGTTTTCCAAAATCTCATTAATCTGCTTCTGATTAGCCCTTTGATACTTGAATGTTGGCAAGCGAACCAAGTTTTTCGTTGGGGGATTGGCGGCAACAACATTGTACCAACTTGGTGAGGATTTAATAACACCTTCTTTGATAAAATGCGAAGTTCTTTCAAGGACAGTAAGTGGTTTGCTTTGAAGCTTCATTCTTGATTCAATTTCCAATATAACGAGACTATGCACTTATGCTTCTATTTACTAAATGTTGTACTGATAGTGATTCAGAAAATGTATTAATACATACTTACTTTATAGCTATCAAAAACTTTCTCGAAAATTTTTTTTCTCACAAAAGTAACATAGAATGAACATAGAACAAAAAAATTTTTTCTTGAATTTTTTACATGAAAAATTCTCAAATTAAATCACGTGATATATTGAGCTAATCGCGCTCTTTAATATATTTTTCACTTTAGTATTACCTCTGACTAAATAAAATATAACGAGAATATTGCAAATAGTAATAAATTATTGGCTGAAGCTCTAGTAATTTAGTATTTCGGGAAAATACACAGTAAATTTATTCGGAATAGGATCAAACTCTACATGATATACAACAATGTTTGGTAGAAGATTGATCATATTGAGAAAGCGTCTTTACGGTACCGCGAATGATTTGAATCATAAATATTCAAAGACATTGAATTTGCCCAGAACTACATTTCCTAGTAGATCTCAACAGACGTTGAATGTCCAATATTTGAAAGAATCCACGGATGTTTTGTATGAAAAGCAGCTACACCAAGCGTCTGCTGAATTCAAAAACAAAGATGTCTTTATTTTGCACGATGGCCCTCCGTATGCTAATGGTAATCTACATTTGGGGCACTCCATCAATAAGATCTTGAAGGATATCGTTAACAGAAGCAAGCTATTAAACAACAATCAAAAGGTGCTCTTCATCCCCGGCTTTGATTGCCATGGTTTGCCTATCGAGTTGAAGGCTTTGGAATCTTTGAAATCCTCGAAGATATCCACTGCAGACAAGTTGTCGTATCCTGAAATTAGAAAAATAGCCAAAAATCATGCATTATCTACCATTGAAAAGCAGACAAAAGCATTTAAAAATTTTGCAATTATGGGCGACTGGGCACATCCATACAAAACATTGAATAAAAGCTTTGAAGTCAGTCAACTAAAGATTTTCAAAAAAATGTTCAAAAAGAATTTACTTAAAAGACAAAAGAAGCCTGTTTATTGGGGTTGGGAAACCGGCACCGCTTTAGCTGAAGGTGAATTGGAATATAATGAAAAGCATAAATCAACTGCCGCGTATGTTAAATTTCCATTTGTTAAAATCAAAAATATGCGATTCCAGGACTTATTGAAATCACACCACTTGTTATCCGGAAATTTTGATAATATCAGCAATAGTAATATTAAGCTATTAATCTGGACATCTACTCCATGGACTTTGGCTGCAAATAAAGCTATTTGCTTTAATGAGGCATTTGAGTATACCTTTATTGCCAATGAAGATAAATCAGAGTACTTGGTTGTATTGAACAGCTTAGTGGACAATATTTTATCGTTAAACAAAAATTTCTTCAAGACTGATATAGTTTTCGCTGGTAACCTTTTAAAGGATACTTTCTATATTCATCCAGTTACTAAAGAGAACTCGCCATTACTTCATGGTAGTCATGTCACGGATACTACAGGTACTGGATTAGTTCATACTGCCCCAGGTCATGGTCAAGATGACTACTTATTATCTCTTAATAACGATATCGAAGTTTATTCTCCTGTTGATGATAAGGGAAAATATACAAATGAATTATTACCAGGATTTGAATCTTTTGTTGGATTGCATGTTTTGAGTCCAGATACTACTAAACAGATGATTTCTATTTTAGCTGAAAACTCTATGATTTACAAAATAGATTACAAATACATTCATTCTTACCCTTATGATTGGAGATCTAAGAAGCCTATCATTATTAGATCAACTCCACAGTGGTTTACAGATCTTTCAACTATTAAGCAAAAAGCTATTGATGCAGTTCAAGATGTTAAATTCCACCCAAAGAATGGAATGAATCGTTTATTAAGTTTTATCACAACGAGAAATGAATGGTGTATCTCAAGACAACGTTGTTGGGGTGTCCCAATTCCCGTTTTTTATAACAAAGAAACTCAGGAACCATTAATCAACGAAGAAACTTTGGATCACATCATTCAAAAAATTGATGAGCTAGGAGGAACTGATGCTTGGTTTGATGAAAGTATTGATATTGGAGTTTGGCTACCTAAGAAGTATCAACCTGTGAAAGATACTTACATTAAGGGTACAGATACTATAGATGTTTGGTTTGATAGTGGATCTAGTTGGGCTTTCATAGAACAAATTTTAAGTGAAAAGAATTTGTTGGGATCTAGAAAGCATATTTCTGATGTTTATTTAGAAGGATCTGATCAACATCGTGGTTGGTTCCAATCTTCATTATTGACTAAGATGGCAACAGATACTATTTTTGACAAATCTGAAAGTTTACCAACCTCAAAATCAGCACCATATAGTACAGTTATTACACATGGTTTCACTCTTGATGAAAAGGGAATGAAAATGTCGAAATCTATTGGTAATACTATAGATCCTTTAGAAGTAATCAATGGTAATAGTAAAAAACAAATTCCAAAAATTGGTATTGATGGTCTCAGAATGTGGGTTGCTAGTAACGATTATACCAAAGATTTAACTATGAGCCCTTTTATATTGAAACAGGTGTCAAACAATCTAAAGAAAATTAGATTCACTTTTAAGTTCTTGTTAGGAAATTTGAATAATAATGGGCAAGGAAAGAATTTGTTACCTAGAGTTTCCAGTCAATCTAGGTTATCGAATACTGATAAGTACATTTTGGTTAAACTCTATGACTTTCTTTCTACTGTTGATTCCCATTATGACAGCTATCAATACAGCCGTCTAGTTAAAGATTTCGAATATTTTGTTAGCACTGACTTGTCCTCAATTTATTTCAATGTTATCAAAGATAAACTATATACCGAAAGTCAGTCTGAAGTTGTTCTGAATATAAGATCCGTTTTACAAGAAATATTACTAGGGTGTTTATATGCATTATCTCCAGTCATTCCTATTATTACGCAAGAAGTCTGGGCTCACTACAATCATGATAACAAAATAGTTTCACCATTATTGAATGATTATGACTTCGGTAATTTGAAAGTTATTTCAAATACTTGCAAAGATGATATTTTAGAAATATTTGATAAAAATATTTGGAAAGTTAGAGATGAAGCACTCAAATTGATAGATTATGGTAGAAACATAGATAAATTAATCAAAACTTCATTGGAGTCTGAAATTATTATAAACACTAAAGATCCTAAATCAAGGTTTGCCAAACTTATAAATGCTAACTTTATTGGCACGGATTATAAAGATGAATTAGCAGATATTTTTCAAGTGTCCAGCGTTTCATTGAACAAAAGCATCGATGAATCGGTATACAAATATTGTTACAAAAATCAAGTAAAATTAAATGGAGAAGAGTTAGACGTGATTGTTGTTAATTCGAATGATCATAAATGCCCAAGATGCTGGAAATATACTGCATCTGAAGAAGATTCGTTATGTAACCGTTGTGACTCCGTTTTGAATACTTAGAATTTATCAAGTTAGATTGTATATAGGCTTCTCAGGCAGCAAAAACTAAATAAATAATTTTGTAAATAAAAAATTTATTAATCCAGGACTCTTACTTTTGTTACTATTATTTCCCAATCTAGACAGATGGATTATTATAGATTATTATTCTTGTCAAGTTTTCTCATTCTTTTTTTTTCTGTTATTTTTTTTTTCCTGTTGTTTTCTATTTTCTTTCTTTTCACCCAGGTTGGATTTTTTTTTTTTTTGTTTTCTATCAAAAGAAAAAAAAAATAGGAAAATTCATTTTTAATTTCATATCATATAATCATTGTTAGCTTTCATCATTTTTCTAATATACCACTTGATAATTGAAATTTTAATTAATTTACATGTTGTTGCCAGCCATATCAGATTAAAAGAAATCTATATTAACCTTAAGATGAGCGATACAATGGATAAGGTACCGAAAGATCAAGAAAGCAAATCCAGCTCCACAAGTCAAATTGGTGAAAAAAGAAAACATGAAATAGAAGATAAATCAAACACCAATAAGATAAAAAAGGAGAATGACTCGCAAAATAAAAATAATATATTGGCAGAACCAATCGTAAAAACATATGGTATTAGTGAAGTCAAATATCCACAAAAATCTGTAATTGTTCCAGTTAGAAAACCAAATTTGAAATATATTCCTTTAAAAACAGGTCTTTGTTATGATGTTAGAATGCGATATCATGCAAAGATATTTACCTCATATTACGAGTATATAGATCCACATCCGGAGGATCCTCGAAGAATTTATAGAATTTACAAAATTTTGGCCGAAGAGGGCTTGATTACGGATCCTACACTTTCTGGCTCAGATGACATTGGTGATCTTATTGTTAAGATTCCTGTAAGGGAAGCATCAGAGGAAGAAATTTTAGAAGTACACACAAAAGAGCATTTGAACTTTTTGAAGGAAACAACAACTATGCCGAAAGAGCAATTATTGAAAATAACAGAAAATGGGGATTCTGTTTATTTCAATCATGATTCCTTTTTTTGTGCTAAATTATCCTGTGGTGGAGTGATTGAAGCTTGTAAAGCCGTTGTTGAAGGTAGAGTAAAAAATTCATTTGCAATTGTCAGACCTCCAGGACATCATTCAGAACCGGAGAGTCCGGGTGGGTTTTGTCTATTCTCAAATGTTGCGGTTGCAGCTATGAACATTTTGAAAAACTATAAGGAATCAGTACGTAGGATTGTAATCATTGATTGGGATGTTCACCATGGAAATGGTACACAAAAGAGTTTTATAAATGATCCAAGAGTTTTATATATCTCATTACATCGTTTTGAACTTGGTAAGTACTATCCAGGTACGCCAGAAGGTGACTATTACCAAGCTGGTGAAGGTGCTGGTGAAGGTTTCAATGTTAATATTCCTTGGCCAGTTGGTGGCATGACTGATGCAGACTATATATATGCTTTTACAAATGTCATTATTCCCATATGTTTGGAATTCCAGCCAGATTTGGTGATTATTTCGTCTGGTTTCGATGCTGCAGATGGTGATATGATTGGTCAATGTCATGTAAGTCCAGGGTGTTACGGACATATGACAAACATGTTGAAGAATTTGGCAAAGGGTCGTTTATGTGTCGCATTAGAGGGTGGGTATAACCTAGATAGTATTAGTATAAGCGCTTTAGCTGTTGTGAAAGCATTATTGGGAGAAGCTCCAGATGAATTAAAGACACAGGTTCCATGTGCTGCAGCAGTTCAAACAATTTATAAGGTTAAGGAATTTCAAAGTAAATATTGGAAATGTATGAGACCTGGATTTGCTGCTATTAGTGGAAATAATACTATTGATTTGAATAAAAATAAAAATATGAAATATGAAAAAGTCAATAAGTCTGTTGAGTCAGATGATAAATCAACTGCCAGTAGAAGTGCTACAACAAATTCTAGTGGAATCAGTAATTCTTTGGCATCTAATAGTACTTTCTTGTCAGATGCTGTAAGATTATATCAATCTAATTCATTGAAAGAAAAATATGGTTTAATGAATATTCCAATGTTGCTAGATGATTCATCAGCATCAAGTGACGCTAATATCAAATTCAGTAATTTGTATTCAAGCTCACATTCTTTCGATAATCAAATTTTAGCGACTCCTGATATATTTAAACAAGATACAATCTGCATTTTGGTGCATGACCCGTTCGAGATATATGGTCATATTGATCCCTTGTATGGCAGTTTGGAAAGCTATTCATCCGTGTTTATCGATCCAACGGATAAGCTAATAAATTGGATTATAAATGAAAGAAATTTTGGTTTTATAGATGTTGCTATCCCAACATCTGTAACATATCTTGGAAAGGCAGAGCAAAATAAAGAAGAAAATGGTACCAAGAAAGGCTCTTCCAAGAATAATGACGAGTATAATAATATTATATATTCGCAGGAGTTAATGCTTTACTTATGGGATAACTATTTGAAGTTTTTCACCAACTTGAAGAATCTTGTTTTTCTCGGTATTGGTGATTCATACAGTGGTAATATTTATTTGCTTGGCCACCGTCCAGTAATAAATACATCATATGACAGTGAAAATTCTACATCAAACGCTAAAGGTGACAGCGCATTGTTTGGTGTCGGGAAAGGCAAAATTGAAAAATCATGTCTGATTAATTTCTTGAATTCACATAATCAATTGAGACCTATCATACCTCTTATAGATGAAAATTTGACTGACTGGTTTTATAAGCAAAGTCTTATCTTTACGTCAAATAAGCATCCAATATGGGAAAATAACGATAATTATACAAAGAGGCCAAGAAAGAAGTTTGGAAGGGTTTTAAAAAGTAGTCTAGGGGGTGACAATTTGTACGATGTGTTTGAGGAAAATTATGAAGAGGCTACGGATTTCATTCTCGATACTTTAGAATTGTATAGTAGCGAAGAAGAAGGCAGTGAGGAGTCGGACTAGATATATACATTCATACATACATGTGTTTAATTTGATATATATACATATATATTTATTTTACAAAATAAAATCTTGATAAAATGTTCACATTAAATATTGGCTAATATGAACAGTTATGAATTACTATCATTATGTAGTGCGGCTAATATTATAAGAAAAGACGATATATATGGAGAAAGAAAAGAGTGAAAAAAAGGAAAAGAAGAAAAACGTAAACAAAAGATGTCAACAGCTTTTAAGGTTATCTCAATCTTCTTTCTACATACTAGTTGTATTTATGCTATATATGACAAACATATATTTAAATCCTTTAGGTTATACAAAAAAAAAATTAAAGTAAAATGCATTCTTATGGAGTCCCCTCACATGTAAGACCGGCTTCCACTATGTCTTTCAGATCAAATAGCGTCTCTGTACGATCATCTACGCCTAATCCACTGGCAAGAAGAGCTAGTGGCGCCTTTGGAAGCTCTTTGGCCAACAGAAGACCCTCATCAAGTTTAGGATCCAAATCCACTAGACCAGGAAGTTCATTAGGTAGCGGTGGAGTATTTTCTGGAATTGCAAGAAATCCTGAAAATGTTTACATTGGAAAAATATTCGTGTCAGTCCGTCCAAAACCGCATAATAATCATAGAACATCATGGGTTATTAATAGTGATGAGAAGACGATTTACAATGCAGAATTAGGAGATTTCACATTTGACAGTGTTTTTGGTACTGAAAACATCACTAATGAATCTGTGTATGCCACATCTGTTTCACAAGTCGTTAAACAAACTATGATTGGTTTTAACGGTACTGTTTTTGCTTACGGTATGACGGGCTCTGGGAAAACATATTCGATGCAAGGTACCATGAGAGATCCTGGTATTATTCCGTTGGCTGTGAATGATATATTCAGATATATTAATGAAGATGCAAAAAGCGGAAAACGGTATTCTATTAAAGTATCATATCTTGAAATCTATAACGAAAAGATATACGATCTTCTAAATACAAAAGAATCTAATAGTTTTTCATTCAATTCTTCTCCTCAGAAAGAACCTGATTTAAAAATAAGAGATGATCCAATAACTGGAGTCAAGGTTGTAGGTCTTTCTGAGGAGATAGTGAAAACCGAAAATGAATTGTTGACCATCATAGAAAAAGGAGATACTGCAAGAAAAACAGGGTCAACAGATTTTAATAGCCGTTCCTCCAGATCACATGCAGTTGTTTTGATCAGAATCAGCAGTAGATCATCTAATAGCAGTATTGAAACAGTTTCCACACTTAGTCTATGTGATTTAGCAGGTTCAGAACGGGCTACTACACAGACAGATCGCCGTCAAGAAGGTGCATTCATAAACAAATCTTTATTAGCATTAAGTACTGTCATTTCGAGACTTAGTAGTGCTGGAAAGAATAATAATGTCCTTGTTGGTCATATACCATATAGAGATTCCAAACTAACTAGATTATTACAGCCGGCCTTATCAGGTAAATCTGTTATATCTATATTATGTACTATTCATTTGGGTGAAACTACATACACTGAGACCGTAAATACATTACGTTTTGCTGCAAAAGCAAAAAATATCAGTTTAAATGTTAGCAAACACGAAATTTTTGAAGGCACCAGTGCTGAAAAGGATAAACTTATTGAAAACTTGCAAAATACTGTCCAAAAACAAAAGATCGAAATTGATTTATTGAAGGCTTCAAATGGATTGAACGGCTTATCCTTAGAAAATGGGAATTCATCGCATTCCACCATAAAACACACCTTTAACTATAATGAAGATATATCGAAGTTGAGAGTCCAAAATGCTCAACTTCAATCAGAAAATAGATTATTGACCGAAAGAATAGAGCATCTAGTAAGATTGACTAATGAAAGGCGAACAGAAAATATTATATTGAAAAATGACATTATGAATACTTTGACTTCCACCAATAAATTTTTAAATGATCCAACCATAATAAAAAATATGGAAGAATTATTCAAGAGGCAGGCATTGGAGATTGAAGAATACAATAGTTATATACAGCATCTTGAAAATGAAATAGGAAATTTTGAGACTAAAAGCTATCTAGAGAATGGTGCTAGTAGTCCATCAAAATCATTGCAACTATCCACAAATCCGAAATATAATGACAATAGATTGGAAGTCAAAGAATTGAAACTAATTATTCAGGATCAGAAAGATGAAATTGAGAACTTCAAGGATGTTATTAGAGATAAAGATAAAATAATCAAAGCTTTTACTACCACTAAAAAGTTGAGAAGCTCTCTTGTTTAACGGCATATCAAGTAGGAGCTTCAATATATAAAATTGTTTAGCGTAACAATTAGCAAGCAAATATAAATATTTTTATGTGTGTTTTTAAAAGGATATAATAAATATTTATAATTGAGTCCTATAGATTTGTTCAATTCTGAAATTTGTAAAACATTTTTGATTCCATTTTTCACCTAATTTTTTTTAGTGTTATTGTTAACAGATATATATTTTTTTTCTCGCATAGTAGTGGTATGCGTTTCAATTTCAGTAGAGAACTTATTTACTAAATTAATTGTAAAATACCCAAAAATAAGAAGCTAGAAGTTCAACAACATTTGTTAAACTCCAATCCAAGTTATGATAATTCAAACTATCGTCAATTCTGCAAATCAAAAATGATAAATCAAATATCCAAGAAAAAATATATAAATTTTGAATCGGTGGTAAATAACTTACTAAATCCACTTGAAATGGATTCTAAAGACAAAGCATATTTAGCATCCATAGATAAATCTTTGCTTAACTTTGATGCTTCTGTTGAATGGGCAGACTATATTGCTTTTTTGACAAGGCTTCTAAAAACCCTTCAATCGCATACCAAATCTCATTGGATTCCGCGGTCAATTGGGATCTCAAAGTGTTTAGCAAAGTGCTTGACCGTAAGTTTACCTAGCGGAGTTCATAGAAAAACTCTAGAAGTATATGAGTGCATTTTTGGCATTCTAGGCAAAGCATTGTTAGCCCAACAAATGAACTTGTGGATCCCTGGTATCTTACCTTTGATGTCATATGCATCTATAAGTGTTAAACCTTCATTAATAGCATTATTTGATAAACATATTTTAGAGCTCCCGCCTAATTATTTGACTATAATCACAAAAGTATTATTGTTAAGTTTATTGCCTGGTATTGATGATGAATCTTCTGAATCATTTGATAGTTGTTTTAAGTTAATTGAAAAGTTGAAGTTACGATTGAATGATGATTCTCATTTTTGGCAAAGCATGTTCATGGTTATAATCTCAAATCCTGAAAGAATACTAGGAGCTTTAGTTTGGTGCAATAAAAAATTACCCGAATTCACTGATTCATCTAATAATCCGGAGGCATATTCCATAATTAAGCAAGAAAGCGGTCTATTGATCAGGGCTTTCATAAAGGGATTGGGCGATGATCAAATCCTCATTCAAAGAGGAACATTCGACCTCATGATATCTAAATTAAAGCTCCATTCTCCTGTTCTCATTGCAGATAATTCCAAAGAAGACACACAAAAATTGATTATCAGTTCATGTCTAACTGTCCTTAGAAAAGATATGTCTCTCAATAGAAGATTGTGGAATTGGTTACTCGGTACTGACGAATCGTTGAACTCTATACCTAACGTGAAAGAATTAGCAGTCTCCGTTGATATTAATGTAAATAAAATTAGTTCTAACAGCCGTATTTTACATAGAGTTCAATATTTCAAGGATTATGGAGAAAAGTATTTGGTAGAAGGGTTTCTTAATTTGATTCAATCCGATGATCTTGCTGATAGAATTGTTGGTTATAAAGTTAGTTTGGCTTTTATGGATAAATGGGAAATTGGATCGTTGATTACAGACAAAATTTTTATTCCTTTCTTAAAATCAGTGCAATCGTCTTTGGTGGAAAGTGAAAAACACAGTGAAATCGCTTGTAGGGACGGTGACTTTTTAATTGAGAAAGGCGCTGCCACTAAGGATAAATATGAGGAGTTATTCAAAAGTGCTTCTGCTTTTTTTGACACTATTGAATCTTACAATATTTGGTCTACTTTTTTCCATCTTATTATTAGTAACAATTCGGCAGTAGAACTTAACAGTAATATAAAGTTGCTATTATTTATAATACGAAATTTCAATGTCAATGACGAGGACATGGTTGTGAATCACTTACCGTTGATTTTAATTTCGTTGCTCAATCTAGAACTAAATAATAAAGATCTAAATTTGGATCGAAAATCTTTATTTGAGGCAATCAAACTGATATTAAATATAATACCTAGTGAATCTTTTACAGATGCTCGGATTCATCCAATTGATACAAGAAGCTTAGATCAATTTGCTAGTGATAATTCTCTAATTGACAAAAATATTATAGATAATGCAGAAATAACTTTCAGTAAAATTAAAGATTACTACTCAAAAAAAGGAACTGCAAATGAAGTATTCACTACTGATCAATACAGTGTTATGTCTATTTCGCAAAGTGAGATCTTAAATTCAATTCTTTCATTATTTAATTTTATTCTATATGTCTCAATTCAAGATTTGAACAAAGGTGATCAATTCTACCGTTATTCTACTATATATCTAGAAGTGTTTGATAAGATCTCTAATGGTGATAGTTCAGATATTTCGTTTATTAATTGGGAAAGTTCGAAATTAACAGATATTATGCTTGAACATCTTGAACCATTTCTAGAACTGAACTATAGTCAAATTAATGAACCATCAACTGATGATATTCTTAATTTCTATGGTTGTGGAATGACTTTAGATAATATTTCAAATAATGAACAAAGGTCCTTTGAAATTGATAGAAATTATGTGTCTATTGTATTTGGTATCAGTGTTTTATTTCCGCGATTCTATAATAGCTATATGGATAATTTCAAAAAGATGAAATTATTGAAAGTTACATTACGCTTATTATACAACGTTTTATCCTCTCCTACAAATAGGTATCAGGTAGAAGCTATTTCTCATTTATTGAGCTTAGAACGTAGTACAAGCCCAGAATACATAGAATCAATTTTGGTCTCCATTTTTACAGAATTATACTCGGATAACAAATTTGAAAATATCTTAAAGTTTGTTAAGATCTTTTGGACACAAACGTGTAACAAATCATTAACAAATGTTTCTACGGATATCATGTTAAGAAAGCCGATTTATATATTGTTTGATGAATTAAAAAAAAGTAATATGAATTATGTGATGATAAGCGACTGGTTGGTATCAGTTGTCGATTCAGAGTACTCATATAGATTATTAAACCTTTTAATCAGTCCACTATTGAATTTCAACTTTATTAACAATCACAAGGTTGATTTAATTGATGATTTTGTTAAATTTAATTATCAATTAGAAATTATAAAAGTTTTTATTCAAACAGATAAGTCAAGATTTTTGTCAACCTTGAATAAAGAAGTATCTTATATTGGTGGTAATATGTCAACAACATTATTACAAATGAATAAAATTGATGATATTATTACGTATAAAAATATTTTGGTGTATGTCTTGATTTCATTTGTATGTCTTAAGGTGACTGTTACAGATTCCCATGGATGGAATATTTTTGAAAGTGATGACTTTAACAAAGCTACCCTATCAACATTAGAATTACTTGGTATTCTTTTAGATGCATCTGAGCCTAATATAGACTCCTTATTGAATCAGCTCGTGAGAATTTCATTTCTAAATTTGAAAATTTCCAAGAAGACAACCCGGGTTTCTGAGCATTTGATTTCCATAAGATTTTTTGAAATCATTTCCATGGTAATTCAGAAAGCGCATCATAAAAACAGTAAACTTCTGTTCTTTAATATAGACACAAACAAGCCTATAAGATCTATGGAGTTTATTGAGCAAAAGCATGGGCAGATACAATTAAACTATATTGAATACTTGGTGTATTCTCTTGAATCTATTGAAAGTGTGTTCATTTTTCAACAATGGTCCAAATTATTAGTTGACAATTTGTTGACTTTATCAAATTGCATTTTTTCAGTCTTGAACTCATTATCGAGCAAAATCTGTTCTAAAATAGACAAGGTATTTGAACTGATAAAATTTCTGTTATTGGGTGAACTGGCTTTGTCTAGAAGTCAAAATGAGATTACATCTGATTATTCTGATCAAATAATTGGTATATTATTATATTCTTTGGAAGAATTAATGAATTATAGCCATATGTTTCTTTCTGCGATAGAAGCTAAACCGAAGCACCTGTCCATAGGTAATAGTGATCCGGGCTTTTTAAGTTCTGTTATGAATGGTGTGTTTTCTATAGAGCCATCAGAAGATTTCAAGTTTGAAGAGTCAAACCGACACACCGTTCTAGTCTCATTTGAAACTATTGTCTCTGTATGCTTCAAAATATGGCTATGGGGAGAATCATATACTAAAGTTAGTAATTTGAAATTTGAATCTAATTATTCGGATCACCTCAAGGGGGATTTAAATTCCTCTAAATCAATTGAGTATCTTGCCACAAAATTAAAGTATAAGTCAAGAAATCTACTAGAAATACTTTATTCCTTAGAACCTTCGCAAGTATTGCTTAGTTTGGTTGCTAATAGCACTGCTTTAACGCCTTCGTTATTCAAGCTTTCTCATGTTTTGGATAATTCCAGACCTCAAATTACCATTCCTCATATTTTCAACAGCATAAAAGTCAAAATGGATCCAGATCATAATGATCCAAGCGAAAAATATAGAACGTCATTGATCGGAAGTTTTTCAGAAAAAAGATTGGGAATGTTGCTCGTAGAGTATTTGAGATCCTTGGAGATTGGCGTTATCGAAGATATTTATCCAAAATCCATTAGTTTCCTTAAAGAGGTTAATAACCTGCCATCAATCTATAGGCCGCTAATGCCTTATTTTTTACGATTTGCCAGTTTATTATGTGTTTCGTTGAGTAAGCTTAAATTTGGAGAGCAGAAAAAAATACGAAAAGAAATTGGTGATAATTATCTCAGGTGTTTGTATTATACTATATCTTCCAAGGCAGCAATGAAAGCACAGATTGAGGTAAGCGATGAAAATTCTGAGAAGCCTTTAAGTGAGGAAGCAGCTGATATTCCTAAGTCTGCAGAGCTTCTGAATGTTGAATTTGCTATTACAAGGGAAGATATCAATCTCTCTCTAATATCTGTAATTCCTGACCTAGATAATAGTAGCTTGCTCAAAGAGAATGAAAGAACGCTTACGATTATAAACTCTATCGTTGCAAATATTGTACAACCAGCCATAAAAGACAAGCTGATATTTGATTCACAGGATTGCATAGCATTGATGCTCATCATATCAAAACTGGGATGTTGTATTGGAAATAAAGCATGGAAATCAGCTGTCTACGATGTGTTTTTAGATGCTAGGTTTTTTGAATCTAGCAAGAATAATAATAATTGGTCAAAAATCCTAAAAACATGGATGGAAGATGATAAAGAAAAGATATCGGAATTCATTTCGAAAGTTCAAGGACCTAATGGTGGCACTGGAACTTTATTTAGCAGTTGGAATGAAGGGGATTTGAATTCAAAAATCTTGAAAATAAAAAGAATCACTTATTTGCTCATGATATCACAGCAGGATAGTTTACTCACATACATGGAAGATTTGATTAATAAGCTTGATGAACTTTTGAAATCATTAGATCAATCTCTGGATGAACTAAAATATCAAATATTTTTATGCTTCAGGGCAATCATGCTTAGATTTTCGGAAGCACTGTTGAATAATTACTGGACAATAATTTACTCAAGATTAGAATCTGTCTTTCAAGACTTTATTATTCAAGTAATGAACTTTGAAGAAATAGAGGATGATATGAAAGATTTAAATAAATATATTGAGCTTCAATCCTTATTCTCTGCATCTAAATTGTTGGATCTCATTCTCACAATTGGCTTTGAGGAATTCAATTTAGATGAGTGGGTTTTTGTTGATAACTCGATAGAGAAAGTTGTTTCTGAAGGAGTAAGCCAAAATCCAGTAGTTTTTGGCCTTATTGATAAAATATCTAGATTAAAAGAGTATAAATTGCCGAAATCAAGCGATGAAAGAAAAGTTAATATGGATGCCAATGGTGAATGCTCCTCAAAATTTAATAAACCCTTATTATGTGGATATAAACAATTGAATAATGCTAATCTTTTAAAGCCATTTTTTGATCAGTTAGGATATAGAGCTTTTGAAAGAATTTACAACTTGAAGAAAGCAGATATTAAAGCATGTGAAGATGATGTTTATCATGATTTATTTATTAAATAGTGCTACTTTAAGACAAAATTATATATATTAATAGGCGAACCTAACTTTTTTTTTCGTTTATTGGTTTCCATTTCATTATTTTGGATTAGTATTTTAAGATACAACGGTTCTGTTATTTCAAAATAACAACATAAATTGTATGATGATAAAAGAATGTAATAAAATATAACGATAGTATATAAGTATGACAATTTAAGATATGTAAAGAATGCCGCATGCAAAAAAAAAGAAATTAGATGGTGACAAATAAAACCTAAAATATAATGATGAAACAAATATCGAATAAAGATAATTGTTAAGTCAAATTCAAACCGTTTTTTATGAGTCATTATTCTATTGATTGTTATTACAACTCTTGTTTACTTGGGAGAAACAAGTTATATTTATTGTTTCTGGCATATGTCTACATTCTGATTATGGCATAGAATTCAGGAATGCATAGAGTAGTTTAGTCTTCTTATATATATTCTTTGCTCTTATAACAATTTCCACATATGTATGGTTGAGATATTATCATGTGAAAAATATAGAAACTCTTTCGGTGATAAAATAATAGTTCAACACAAAATTTGTTGCTAAGATCCTTTATAATTTAAATGGCATTTAAATAATACAAATGAGGTAATACATGTATATTTAATAAAGTTAATTTTTTTTTGGCTTTAAGTATTAAAATCTATTTCCTTTACCTTTTGCAAACCAATTGTGTACCTGTGAATAGCACCAGTAACAATAAGGCATATTGCTATTAATCCTGATTGAAGTCGGTTATGATTCACTTTGTATTATTATCATTTGACTCTATCCTTGCATAAACAATTCCTTAAAGATGACCTTTCCCAACAGGAACGTTATAACTAAAACTATCAAACAGTTAATGCAATAATTGATAATGATATTATCGGACTTACTGAAATGTAAGTTAATATTAAAAGTAAGCCACTTGAAGGATCGAGAGTGATTAGGTTTACTTTTGCGTTTATAGAAACTATACTAAATATAAAAGTCTATTGATAATAAAATACATAGTAGGTAAATACGATAATTAATGGATCCTTGATTAAAGGGAATTAAAATAAAATCATATAAGTATAAGTAAAAAAGGTGATTTTGGTTGTTTATATAATATAATAATCGGAATTACTGTTTAGGTAACTCGAGAATAAGATTGTTAAAAGTAAATCACCTTGAAGGATCAGAAGTGATTGGAGTTTACTTTTGTGTGTAATAGAGAAAATATATTAAATATAAAACTCTGTAGAGAATAAATAAATGATACAATTTATATATCAATAATTAATGAGTAGGATCCTTGATTAAAAGGAATTAAAATAAATAATAAAATGTTAAAA
>JNFU01000021.1:0-13935 GCA_010994365.1 Saccharomycopsis schoenii | reverse complement strand
GATGCTCTAAATTTATCTAAAAAAGATGATACTGTTATTATTGATGAAAGTAAGAATAGTGTTTCTACTAGAGCAGATGATCCTAACCAAATCATCGGAAACACCAATCATACTTCACAAATAATAATACAGAACGTAGAATACTTAGTTATTGATAGGTAAGATAAAGATATATAAAACATGCACTCCTCTAAGCATTTGTAAATATATTTCATATATAAAGAACAAGAATTGTAATATTTTTTTCCTATTAGCTAACCTCTTGAAATCACCGAAAGCACTATCATATCCGGTAAGGTGGTACGGATATATGAAAAATAAACATGGAAGAAAAAAATTCATCTGTTTTATAACATCAAAACCTGGTATTTCAATAACAGAGATATATTTATCATATATTATTCTTGTATATATATATCTGCTAATCATCATTTAGTTCACTTAAATATTCACTACTGCCACTTGAAATAACGGAAGATGAATCAATTAGAGAATAATAGTAACAGAAAAAGAAGATATTCTGAAGATGGTAATAATTATGCTAGCAACAATAATTACGAACCTCAAGACCGTCAATATAAACGCAGAAATTTCAACCAAAGGGGTAATTACGCAAATAATCAATATAATAGAAGTAGTGCTTCCAATAGTTCTGGTTATAAGTCCGGTGCGTCGAATAATAAATATGGCAATCATAGGAGCTACAGAGCGAATAAAAACTTCGATGACCAAAGAGAACCTAAAGACATAAGATTCTTTATATCCAAAGATATCAATAAGCTTTTGGAAGCTAATGATGATATCAATTATTGGTTTGATGACCAAACGCTTTTGCAAGCTCTTGAATCTGTTGCCACTTCGCTCGATATTAACTTTGATCCAAAGGATCCGGTTAACAGTAGTACGTTGCTTCCTATTTATACCTGTTTAATTGAAAGACCTCACAAGATTAACGTCTTAAGCTGCTTAGCACAATTTTCTATCAATAGAAATCCAAACTATGCAAAAGCATACGTTGATTTTTTTCAATTGAAAATTAACTACCTTTTTTCAAGGATTTTACAGAAGGACTATGTTGATACTTTGGATTTGAAAAAAGAACCTGTTGGTAGTGGTTTTCTCAACAAAATTAAGTTAGTTTTAAGATTTATTGCAACATTAACTCCTTCTGTTATTGAATTATCTGCCACTATCAAACTTTTCCGTGACTTTTTGGATTTTGCCATTAAAAATCAAAATAGAATTGATTTATCTCAAAGCGTAATTTATGCTGTTTTGATGGCAATTCCTCATTTGTACGTTTTCAAAAACTTTAAAGCTTCTTCTGAAGCTAATGATAATGAGCCAATGTCTTCTGAATTAAGTGATAGTGTCAAAGAGCTACTACAAGTTCTTGAAAACTACAAAATCCCACAAGTTTCTGGTTTGTACAAACAATCTCCTTCTGCTAAACCATTACTTGAGTGTTTAATCAATAATTTCAAAAGTATCGTTTCATCCGAAAATGGATTCGAAGAGTTAACTAATAAATTGTATATTGATTATAGTTCAATTCTTCTATCTAAATTGGAGCCAAAACCTTTTAGCAAAATTAGCTCGTTAAATATCGAATTTCCTGATTTCTCTAAGAAAGACGATGGCCTTGTCACTTTCCCTGGTGATACTGATTCCTCGATTGATAAATTATGGCTGCATCCTAGGTTACTATTCAACTTTCTTGCTCCAGAATCTGGAGACGATGACATCACTATTATGCCAAAATATGATACATATGAGGGCATTTTATTCAAAGACATCATTCAAGATGTTGCGCAGGGCTTGCTGTATAATAAAGGGTTAGCAGCAAGTCAATTCCAGTATATTAGAAGATTTTTCCACCCTAATTTGTTTGCTAAAATTGGTGTAAACAAGGAAGAGTTTCAGTTGATTATCGACAAAAACCAAGTCGCTGATGCGTCTGAAAAATCATCGACATGGGGTATTGAGGATTTATTAATCCAGAATATTATGTCTTTGAGTTTTGAATTACCGAACAGCCCTTCCTGTAATGTCTATTATCCTACATTGCTTACTACCATTTGTTTTCACAATTTGAATGGTGTTATCTGGAGATTAGGTAAGGCATTCACCAATTTATTTGACTTGCAAGCTCATCTTGATCTTGAAATTAAGCAAAGATTTATTGATTGGATGTTCTTTCAGCTAAATGCGTTCCAATTTAAATGGAAATGGGGAATTTGGTATGATTTGAGTATCAAGTTGAACGAGAGTACATATAATCCAAGCAAAATTTTCTTCGAAAACTTGATTACAAGAGAAACTCAATTTGCCTCTTATGAAACTGTCTTTAACTCATTTGGATCTTTTAGCAGTGAATTTGGTAAATATATGAATAAACCATACTATAATACTATTCAGATCATCAATGATCATGATCAAAAAGTTTTCAATGGGAATGCTATCACTGAGCGAACTCCTCAAATGATTGAAGCATGTTATCTGAATCCACCACTTTTGAAGTTCAATGAACATGAAGACATTCCATATTTTAAGGAGACTAATGAATTTTTGACATTATATCAAGGTAAAGATGATATTCCGGAAGAGCAATTTTGGGATTTGATTCAAAGATTAGGCACTGCGTTAGAAAGCGATGAAAGAATAGTTAACAAAAAGAGATTCACTATTAATTTACTTTTCCAATGTATTTGTTTCATTACCAGTGGTTCTACTACTTATTTTCGTCGTTTTATTGAAAGAAACTTGCCAAGGTTCAAAAAATTTTTGAATTTTCCGATAACAGAAGCAGACTTGGTTGAATTAAAAGAAGAATCATTTAAAGAATTTTATCTTGCTGGAAACGACGATGCAAAGGATGTTGACTATGAAAGAGATGAATGGCTCATTGAATCCATTATCAGATATTGGAACATTCTGCCTTATTATGCATTCGTTAGTTTAACATACTTGATTGATTTGAAATTGATTACTTTGCGTGGTTTGATAAACTTCTTTTTCAAAGACGAGTATGGTTGTTGTCATATTATCACCAATTTTCAAATTCAAAAATTAATCTTCACTCATTTGGATAAGGGATCCGATGAAGATATACAATTTTTTTTAGAAACCAATTTTGAAACTTTGGAAATTATTTTAAAAAATATTGAAACCTTGAACCCAGAACAACCACTTACTAACATTGACACTTTTGATGTAACTGAAGAAAATGAAATGACTTGGAAATTTTTTGATTTGCTCTCTTTAATTAAAATTGCCTTAAGAAAATACGTTGTTGCAAACAACTTAAATATCAAGGAGATAATCGAGAAGAAAGTGACGCATGGCCCAACTAAGGATGTTTTAATTAGTTATTTATAAATAAAGAAATTCAATAGAAATTGAAATTGAAATAGTTGCCAATCCTACCAGGATCTTGAAAGTGCAGCACGTTTATTTGTATTATTTGGAAGTTGAATTTATTCACCGATGATGTATCTGATTATTGTTGTTCTGTTATTTTTTTTTGTTTTCCTTTAAATAGATATTGATAGGATATGTCAAGATTCTATTTAATAAATCCTTGAAGTATCAAAGAGTTATTGTGACCAATTTGTTAGTTTATTTTCATTGACGTTGGTTGTAGAAAGAATATACATACTACGGTGCAGATTTTATGCATGTTAGTGCATTTACATGCATAGCTCAGCTGCTCAAATATGGGTGTTTCACTGTGATGCAGGTTATGTAGCACTTCGCCAATCACATTTCTTAAAAAGAAAATTATGCTAATAAATTCCGTATCGTCAGCAGAAAAAAATCTGCTGGAAAAAAAATTCGCTTACATTAATTCAAGAGAACTAGGATCACCATATGAGTAAACAAACGCTATTTCAGCACTCTACTGAGAAGACAAAGAAGAAAAAAAAGAGAGAAAAAATTTTCATGTAATAAAAAAAAATCAAACATTTTCTAATGAACTAGTTTGATACTAACTTTGATTCAATATTGTTTTTAAAATATTCGTTTTGCTCTTTTTCACATTTCTCAGTATCTTTAGCTGACTTGAATAACTAAGAATCATAAATACTTAATAAAAATGTCTGAATCTCCATTGCATACCGTTGGTTTCGACCCACGTTTCCCAAACCAAAACCAAACCAAGCACTGCTGGCAATCATACGTTGATTACCACAAGTGTATCAACGCCAAAGGTGAAGATTTTGCTCCATGTCAAATCTTTTTCAAAACCTTTTCTTCTTTGTGTCCAGTTGACTGGGTTGAAAAATGGGATGATCAAAGAAGTTCTGGTACCTTTGCCGGTAACGTCAATCCATAATTTGTCTGGATAAAAAACTGATAATAGTAAATTACGATAACACAAAAAAATAATAATAATTGGTAACTGATAGTTAGCAAAAATCAAAATATATTCAAGCATGATAGTATACAATTAATTGAGTACTTGCCTCTTTTTCCCAGTTCAATTTAACTAAAATAATCTAGTGGTATGACTATCCAATATTGCATTATATCATTCATATATCATGGGCAAATAATACTGACTTAGCACACTGTTATTGGAATATAATCAACTGAAGCAGAAATGATTTAAAGTTGAAAAAGATAAATTTATTATATTTTACAATTCACACATTACAATAAACAAAATTATAAACAATCAATATTATTGGCCTATAATATCTATGTTTTTAAAATCCACAAATGGAAACATGGAAAAAAAATTATTGTATATATATGTTCAATATATACTCATTTATAAGAAAAAGAACAGTGTAAGAATATGAGACTGTCTATGACATTTTTTAGATAGAAATTAGCGAAAATTGTTGAGCTAAAAATAGTAGCAAGATCACACTCGCATACTTAATTATTTTCCTATAATCATTATTTTCACAATTATATATATGGTCAGAATAGGCATAGTCCCCATTGAGTTATCCTAGTATTTATTTACATGCGTTTTACTAACTCTATATACTTTCTATTATCTTTCCTTTTAATAACAAAGACAGTAACGACAGATTCTAAGCTGCTTCTATTGTAAAATTTATGGGTACATTTTTTGATTAAATCAAACCCGTGAGGGATATGCATCAAGCTTGGCTTCATATAATACACAGGTATAGGTTGCTGGATCTTAAGTATTTCTTGATAGTATTTAAGGTTACCGTAGACTTTACTAGCCAACAGCTTGTTGGATAAATTTGGGAAATCCAAACATACCATTATTGCACAATCATTGTAGTAGCTAAATCCCATCTTTGTATTCATTTGATTCTGAATTCTTAAATTCTTCATTATAGAATTTCGAACAAATTCTTTGTTCAATAACACATTCTTTAATGCATTATCATTTTCATTCTCTTTTCTTTTATCTCTCTTCTTCATCTTGTCCAATTTTTTCTGTTCTTCATAAGTTCTAAATCTATCATTTTTAAAGAAAACAGTACTGCTATATGGCTTTTTAGACTTATCCATCTGATTCATTTGAGCAACAGCAATCTGTTTTAGTTCTATTTTTTCCATAATTTGATTGATCTTATCATTAGATATAATTTGATTGGAACTGCATTTACCGCTATTCATTATATAATCATCTATTAACTCATTATTTACATCATTACCAACATTTTTCAATAGATTGTTTAAAAACAAATAAAATTCACCTACTTGATAATTCAATCGATCAGTTCTAGAATCTGTAAACTTTTTGGCAACTTTAAAATTACTCAAATCATAATAATATTTAGTTAATTTTGGGAACTTATATCTTAGAAATTCTTTATTAAAATGATAAATGTAGTTCCCCAATAATAAATATAATCTTTTATATCTTTGTCGGTCATCTTTTCCATTTTTGTATTTGATTATGTTTAACTCTTTAATTACGAGCGGTAAATATCTATTATAAAACTCATCCAAAAAGTTTTCCACCATTGTATTCAATTTGTATAATTCTTTATTATTCATGTTCTTCTCAAATTCATCTAATAATCTATGAAACTTGTGGCCTATATAATAATCCCATGGTTCGAAAAACTGTGAAGTTCTTGATAAAGTTGCAATTAGGTCAATTTTTAGCTTCTTTGATTCAGCTCCAAAAAAGATTCTAAACCATTCCATAAAGGTAACATGATTGTTATATTCAATTTGTGATTCTCTATATTTTATGTCATCTAAGATAACTTCATTATTGGTATTAACTTTTAACATTGTATTTCTTAAAATATCACTGTTCTTACTGCACATGGTTAAATCATAAAGATTATAGTTATCGTCAAATTCCTCTAAGTTTTCATCTAAAAGTTTTGGAAGCACTTTGATTATATTTTTCTTAATTTTCATTTTATTTTCAATGTTATTTTCATCTAAAAGATCAACCAAACATCCTTCGGACTCATCTTCAAGTATGAATCCTTCAGGTCTACCCACACATAAAACCTTTCTAAAATTTTGGTTGTATAACAATACATTTATGATGTTGCCCTTCAAAACTTCACGCCCATTTGAATACTCAGTCAAACATAAAGTATTGTTTTTTTTCATTGAGTTATTAATAAAAAAACGTTTTGATTTTTTCAAAAATGACCACTTTGGAATTTCAAATGACTCATCAAACTTTAAATCTTTAACAATCTTCGATAATATTGCCTGACGATTACTGAGGTTTTTATAATCCTCAGGAAGATTTTTACCTTGCTCTTGATTAATTTCTCCTCTAATGTTGAATAAAAACTCATCTGTATGGCGCTTCCTGTCAGTTACCACTTCCGCATCTGCATTGAAAATACATGGAATTAGGGATATTAAATTATCCACTTCATTGATTTCGTCATTAGAATCTCTGTGAAATGGTAAAAATGGCTTTAAATTCTCAATATGATAAAGCTTCACGTCTTTATTTTCACTTAATGGATGAGGTATTTTGTCTAACTTTTTTAATTTTAGGAAATTCTTATGTTTACTTGTATATGCAAATCCTTGTATATTAAATATTTCATCAATACAAGCAATAGATGTATTGAATTCACCATCATTAATGGGAATTATCGTAGCAAAAGGAGATTTTTTAAGCATAGATATTGGATACTCAATATCCTTCTCGAAAGAATAAAATATCGCATTTTCCTTTTCTACTATTTTGAATTTTTCAGAATCAAAATTTTTATCTGTTATAGACTTTTTATTTTTTTCTTGTATGCCTTCTGCCAATCCATCATTAGATGATCTTTCAATTTCAACATGCTTTGAACGATTTTTAGCAATATTATTTAGTGTTTCCAATAGCAAATATGAAGTTTCTGGTTTAATACTATAGACCCTATTAAACAACATTACTTTTAAAGTACTAAGTATTGATTTCGTCTCACCTGTACTTTTGATTCTTTCATTTGGATCTTTCAAGAAATTCATAGCCTGATCTTTTGGTAAAAACAATAGAAGCTCTTTATTTGAGGATGTGTAAATTTCGTTATCTGAGCCAACCTTGTGTTCGCCTTTATAATGATACATCTGAATTCTAGATCTATTACTTTGCTCAAATACATCGTAATACAATAATTTGAAAGCTAGTTTTAAATTAAATGATTTGCTGTTTTCTGATTCAATAAGTTCGCAATATTCATGGTTACTCAAAAACATAGAAATTATTTCTCCTTTATTTTTTTCTTTATCAATCAATGAAGGCATATAAATCAGCTTTTGATAAAAATTTTTTCTCATAGTGGGTGACTTTAGAGGATTGATGGACTTGTGGACATATAATTCATGCCTAAATCGTTCAAAGTGTTCATTAATATCATCTTCGTTTACCGTTAGGTTTATATTCGAGCCGCTCGATCCTCTTCCAGAAATATTCAGGTTATATAATTGTTTCAACAGCACATTATTATTCGGACCTAATGTTTTAACTATTCTTCTGGACATTATATCTTTCTATCATAAAATTAGTTTATTTAGTATGGAATATGTGTAATGCTTGATTATTGTTGTTTATAATTATTTTGCAGAGAGGATCGGTAGGTAATCTGACAGGGCGAATTTTTTTTTAAAATTTTTTGTTGGCCATTTTTGGCAGCTCATTACAAATTTCAATAATTATTTCAGAATTTCTTGATACTCATTCTGAGGGACTACAGGATTGCCCACTTACAAAAACCAATACGAGCTAAATATTAAATATCATATCCATTTGTTGTTTCCAATGGTTTTATGTTTTACAGAATGGCATTAAAATAGTAATTATCCCTAAATATTGCTGGGCTTGTATGATTTTCCTTCTCCGCTTTTAGTAAATCTGCTATTAAAAAGAGTCTGTTTACTTTTCTATTGATTTGAAAGATGATTTTTCAATCTTTATATTAGATGAGTCTACTTGTTATCTTAATGGCTTTAGATCTTAGAAAACCTTTTGCCTGGTACACATACTTTTCTTAACAAATAGTCCATCTGCTTCTATTAATACAGTTAATATAAAATTCCATTAGAAATATGCCATGTCTATTTAACTGATCTCTCACCTACACTTCTATCTCATCAATGAAAAATTAATCTGAAGCCTCTGCGATACTTGCAGAGTTTTATCATAAATTTAGCTTTGTTGCGAAGATCGCAAAGCCAGCGACAATATCGCACTCATACTCTTCGATAGTTATATACACAGGCTTTCAGTATTAACTGGTCAGTTATGCGTTGGAACTTCGTATATCAGCTGAATCACCTTAAAGTCTGATACGAGTTAGATAATATTGGATACGACGGTCCCAGGCAGTCAATTGTTACTGGTGATGGATCACTGACAACTTAAGTCTCCAATGATGATTTCATAGAAATGGATTAAAAAAAATACTAAAATATAGGAGAAAGAAAATATACAATGTTAATAGCAATGAAACATAAAGATCGGCAGCAATACATCCAATATTCAGTTCTGAACAATACATACATATAAAAAATGAAGAAACAGTATAAGTTGAATTTTTGAAAACTTGATAATAATGTAGAAAAGTGAGTATAGACTGAGACCTGAGATTATCTAGAGCTTTCCCAATTCAAAAATGAAGTTCAAAGAAAAATAAAGATAAAAAATGAGAATAAAAGAAAAATAAAAAAAAGGCTAATGACAAAATTTTGCCCCCTCTCTACAGATATTCGATCAGATAAAAATAAAGATTAATTCCTGTTGAAGCAATGAGGTTCGATCATTCTTATTAACAGCTATACGATGTCGAAGTCAAAAAAATGTACTTTATCGATGTTACTCGCGCTGATAAGCTGGACCTTCCTAATTAGTCCTGACATAATAAGTCCATTAGTCATATAGATCAGAAATATAAGCATGTAAACTAGAAATATAATATTAATTGACTGACAATAGTCGCTTGAATACTGCTTGTAGATTTAAGAGCTCCTATCTAGTTACTAGCTACTTCTTACTAATATCAACAATTTTTCTTTTCACTTTTAAACAAAAAACAAGATATATTTATACACATTTATATATATTCGAATATTTTTCCAACGTAATAAGTTTCAATTCTATTTTCGGCAGAAAAAAAAAGAAAAAAAAAAGAAAAAAAAGAAAAAAAAGAAAAAAAAGAAAAGAAAAAATAATAGGTGCGATGATTTCTTACTAAACCACGAAGCATAATTGCAATTATAAATAATTCCAAATTCCCTAAATGGATTTATCCTAAATACGAATATAAAAGGCTTGTAAATAGCTCTGGGATGGTTCTAAGATTGTGCCTTAGGAGACTGTTTTTAACTGGTCCATCAATTAATCCAAAAAATTTCAAGCAAATTATACCAAACAAAGACAAAGATGAAATTATTGTTGCAATGTCGTCTGGCGTAGATTCGCTGGTCTGCGCAGCATTACTTGCTAATCAAAACTATAAAGTAAAAGGGATATACATGGCAAATTGGTCAGACACAAAAGACTGTGTAGAGGCGGATTGGAAGGATGTTCAAAAAGTCTGCAGGGCTATTGATATTCCTTGTGAAAGAATAAATTTTGAAAAAGAATATTGGATTGATGTGTTTGAACCTATGATTGAAATGTATAAAAACGGGCTTACTCCTAATCCAGACGTTAGTTGTAATAAATTTATCAAGTTTGGGAAAATGATCGAGCATTTGACTAAAAAAATGGAAAATACTGGAAATAATTGGTATTTGGTTACCGGACATTATGCTAGAGTTTTACGCAATGAGAAAACAAAAGAATTTAATTTGTTGAGAGGGACACACCGGCAGAAAGATCAAAGTTACTATCTTCTGACGGTTCCCAAGGAAATACTACATAGGATATTGTTACCTTTGGGACATACAACAAAACCAGAAGTACGTAATATAGCAAAAAGATTACAACTTCCCACATGTGAGAAGCCAGATTCGCAAGGTTTGTGTTTTGTATCACAAAAAGGAAATTTCAGAGATTTTTTAAATCAATACATTAAGCCAATCCCAGGAGATATTATAACAAAAGATGACGGTGTAAAAGTAGGAGAACATCAAGGACTATGGCATGGTACTATTGGACAAAGACCGTCTATTTCGTTACCTCAAGGGGACCCCAAGTATAAAGGAGTTTGGTTTATAAGTGAGAAGGATAGAGAGAAGAATCAGCTAATTATTGTAAAAGGATCAAATAATAAAGCTTTATTCAAGAATACTGTATCAATATCTGACTGGTGCTGGCTTATCGACGATATCACTACTTTGTCATCGTTCAAAAAAATAACATGTCAATTCAGATCACTTCAAGAAGAAATTGAAGTTGCAGAGATAACCTATGATCAAAGTAATCTGGTCAGTAAAGTTTATCTTTCTGTTCCAGGCAAAGGCATAGCTCCTGGTCAAACTTTAGTCCTCTACGGTGATACAGAGTTTTTATTAGGAAGTGGAATAATTGTATAAGGACTGCGCGATAGATATGTATCCGTGTATATAGGTTTGTAATTATTAAATAAAATAATGGAATAGTGTTAATTGTTCCCACCTGAATGTGGTTCTATTCATGCACTTTTTAAGCAATAAATGAACTTACCTCAGTATAAATATTGTGTAAATTCAAAAGGAAAAATAAATAATATGTGAAGATAGAACGCTTGCAATCTTTCATGACTTTTCTACGTAGCTTAAATACATCAGAATCAAGAAAACCTCTGATAGTATCTCAAAAATAAAAAGCTAAAATTATCTCAAGCTAATTCAGATTTCTAAATCAATAATCGTGGGGAGTTACATAGCATTATAACGTTTAGAAATCTTATATTACAATTATTATCAATTTATTTATTCTAATCATAAGTAGCAACAAAAATAGACTCCAACTAATAAACTCATAGAGCTCTTAAATTGATTTAAGATTAAACGAGATAATAATGAAAGGGCTAAAAGAATTGAAGAAACGATAAAAGCATATAAAATATTGAACGTAGAAAGAGGATATTATTCCATGATATACTATCTGCTCTATAATCCCATCTCCGCTTGTAAAGCTCTCAATGCCCTTTCATCCTCATCTTCTTCTTCTACTGGCTCCAGTTGCTGTTTACTTTGAAGATGAGGCAAATTGGATACTTCAGGCATGTTAACATTCTGGTATTTGTCAGACTCAGCTGCAACAGCGTTGCTGTTGTTTTGAATTTTAGATAATTCCTCATCTAATTGATTCTGTTCTAATTCCTTCAATTCATCTTCTAATTCATCTTCATCCATTTCATTTCCTAAAGGTCTCGATATAGCATCAGATATATCTGCAGCAACATCTAATTGTTCTTTAATATCATCCATAGTCTCATCAACTTTGTCGATATTGAAGCTCCCGTGTATATGTTTCATTGCTTTAGCACCATCTTTCATAACATTCATAGTAGTCAAGTTCAAATTTGCAGATTCTATGGCATCTAACTGAACTTCTAGAGATTCAATTTGTGAATAAATTTTGTCTAACTGCGCTTGATAAGTTTTCTTCTTCTTCAAAGCATTTTTAGCCACTGCTTTATTGGTTGTTACATTTTCTCTTGCAATCGCATCCTGATTCTTTATTTGTGCCTCCAAATGACTCTGTTTCTTGTTGAGCATTGTTATATGCTCCCTGAGGTTTATAATTGCCTTCTTAGGCATTTCTTTCTTTTGTTGCGTAGTACCCGAAAACCAGTTCCACATCTTTCAATATTCTAGGTCAGTTTTTGATAAAGTAAGTTATATAGTAACGATCTTTTGATACAATTTACCATAAGCATCCAACTTAGTAAATTGGTAAAGTAAAATAATACATGTAGCGGCAAAAGGTTCTTAGAAAAAGGGTAATCTAAAGATAACAACTCCTTATTGATTGAGTAATATACAGAGAAATAAAAAAAAACAATAGTACAAAAAGATAAAAATCTCCTGGCACGCAGATGCACCATTACATATACACCCCTTTCTATACTTAACCTAATTTCTCTTAAATCCATACATTTATTTATAAATTTTTACTTTAGTTCATTCATACATTTGTACATCCATGTAACCACCCATTTTCACACAATTTTATTAACACCCTTACACCTGTATTCATGTTCACCCCTTAATGTATCCTCATAACTGAGTTCAATCACGTGATAGATTTTTGTCATGATGGCATCCAAATATTATTGCTGCAGTATTAAATTAACAATATAACTCTAGCTACAAAAGACAACATTGTAACAGAATATAGATAATATGCCTGCATGTGTCCATTATGGTGTCCATAGTGAGAGCCCTAAACAAAAAGAACTAGATATTTGGATTCGGCTGCAAACATTAGATACTTAAAATGGAATTTGAACGAAGATAATACCAAAATATAATATCAGGAAGAATTCTATCTTGCATAATTCTAGCAAAAATTCCTGGGAACCTTGAAGCCACATTTAAATGAATTAAGCTTTTCAATCTTATGACCTCAGTAATAGTACATATTACAAATAAATGTACAGCTAATTCTAAGTATTATATTATGATTTAACAGCTTATTAGTGAAAAAGAGGCCGTAAGTCAAACAAAACCATCAATTCAATCGGTCCGGATAAAAGAAGTATCAATTGACAATCATATGCCTTCAAAATAATATTATAATCTTAATTCTATTGTATATTACTCTAGATATCTATATAAATTGAACTGTCACAAAGAGAAAACAGCTTTGTACTTCGTTCCCTTTTAAAAAAAAGAGTTGAAAAACGTCAAGTCTTGCTCACCACCATCTTGATAGTTGAAAATTTAGTGGAAACATTGAATTTGCCTACGTTAGCGAAAGTCCGCCTGCATATAATGCACAGAACTGATTTATCCGTAAATAGTCAATAAAGTCACCCATAATTTCAAGGTTGAAAAAAAAAAATTGATTTCGCCCAGGATCGAACTGGGGACGTTCTGCGTGTTAAGCAGATGCCATAACCGACTAGACCACGAAACCAACCTTAAGGGAATGTTATAATGTTAAATCATGGTTAAACAGAAGATATTGTGGGGAACAATTATATGATGTATTTGTCGTATTGTCGTATTGAATCGGAATTACTGTGTCGTATTATAGATAATACTATGAGGCATTTTACAGTTGATTACTAAGAATGTGCCTTATGATTAGTAAGAATGTGCCGTGATGCTACTAATACAAAGCCGTTTAATCATTAGATTAAATAATCAAGGAGAAATGAAACTACCATTATATAAAGAACCTAAATCCTCTCTCTAATTACACATTTTATCATTTTATTATTTATTTTAATTCCTTTTAATCAAGGATCCTACTTATTAATTATTGATATACAAATTGTATCAGTTATTTATTCTCTACAGAGTTTTATATTTAATATATTTTCTCTATTACACACAAAAGTAAACTCCAATCACTTCTGATCCTTCAAGTGATTT